>CAUDMG010001221.1:5474141-5569141 GCA_958450375.1 Homarus gammarus
AACACTCACCGTCACGCCACAACAACTACTCACGGTCACGCCACAACAACTACACTCACCGTCACGCCACAATAACACTCACCGTCACGCCACAATAACACTCACCGTCACGCCACAACAACTACTCACCGTCACGCCACAACAACACTCACCGTCACGCCACAACAACAAGACGAGCGTGTCATCCTCCACAGTTATCATGCACGTTCCTCAGCTTGTCATTGTCCTCCCATAAGTGTCCCTCAGCTTTGGCCTTCCTCCAGGAGAAGTAAATAAATTCAAAAGACTTTAACATTTATTCAATAGAAATGGTCCATCTACTCCTCTACCCCACCTCCACCCCCCTACCCCCTCCCACACCCCCCTACCCCCTCCCCTACCCCCTCCCCTACCCCCTCCCCCCACCCTCCTCTTCTACTCCCCTTCCCCAGTTATCCAATAAGGCCGCCAGCCATTGTTAACTAGACACACTGAACGAGGCGGAGCACAGCTTAATTACCGTGGTAGTTATCGCTATATAGTTGACCGTCTCCTTTCATGATTATCTTAAGAGGTTCGGCTTATGGTGGCAACTATCTGACCTATGTATTCTGGTACGTGTTTTCCAGGTAGTATTATAATCACCTGTCTTAATTACACCTCTCTTGCACCCGTGTCTTCAGTATGCAGAGGTTCATCGTCGCCTCTCACATACACACTCACTCACTCACTCATTCACTCACTCACTCTGGTTATCTTACGGGGTCTCCAGGGGCTTCCCACGCCCTTCAAATGTCTGCAGATACTCGGAACTCCCCGTCAACGACCCGACCTGAGGGTGTCCATCTTGGGTCTCGCAGGTCTTGGCTCACTTCCCACTCAGGATAAAACAATCCCTTTTTTGCTCAAATTATATTATCATTTTAGATATTTCATTATTATGTAGCTGTAATTATTATTGATTTGGTTTAAAACTACTTTGTATCGAGTAGTTTCCCATGTATATTGTTGCTTTGTTTTAGTTTGGGGTAAAATTTGTGGTTATATTATAAATTATTAATTCTGTGGCTATTGTTAATTTGGGTTAAAGTGATTTTGATATCCATGTGATTGTTGATTATTTCTGTATAGAGTTCCTTACCGTCATATACACTCGAGACCCCTGACAGTAAACCACCGCTCTCTCCTCAAATACCTGTTTTCATCATTCTCATTTACACCTTCTCATCCATCACCGTAAACTGCTCTCATGTGACGGTGGGCGCAGTCATGGACGTGCGCTGGTACATATAAACCTCATAATTAGTGTGGGAGTTACTCACAAAGTTACATAAGTATACAGCTACCCCCTCGTTAACTCTCCTTAATGAACTTATTAACCTCGCGGGCTCCACTCTACCTGCCCACGCCTGCAAATTTCGGCAATATTCGTCTGTGTACAGTAGTAGGACCCGCCAGCAGGTGTGTATTAGTACCCAACGGCAGGTGTGTATTAGTACCTAACAGCAGGTGTATAGTAGGATCCCAAGGCAGGTGTGAATCATTACCCAACGACAGGTGTCTCGGGACCAAATAATTGTCAGGTAACCACACAGTACACAACCATCTAAGACCTGTGCAGTGTTTATTGTTGTCTGGGATGTAGTGTAAGATACCTCGATAAAATGTCTCCAGTGTCCGTAATTTGATACCATTACTTTACACATGGTATATCCACCAGGCGGCGTCAGGGGAGACAGCGTTAAGAAGAGCGCCACGGAACTGAAACACGATAATAAAACTCCTCTCTCTCTCTCTCTCCCTCCCTCTCCCATCCCTTTCCACCACCCCCAACCCCCTTACCCATCCTTTCCCTCTCCCCTACCTCCCCATTGTCCCTTCCTGTCTCTCCCTCCCTCCCATCCCTACCCCTCTCCCCACTCTCCCTCACCCCATGATTACCACGAGCTACATTTTATCTACATGTGGTAATGATATGGAAATTGGTATCTGGTGGAGGTGAAAGTTGCTGAAACTGATGATGGCTCTATTTACACCAACTTTATATTTCTTATTGGAAAATCGTTAATAAAAAAGAGTAACTATTTATTTGTGTTTTTATCCGACTCTAACACTCACAAGACCTGAATTCGCCAGCCAGGTGTTCTTCGTTGGTGCTCTCTCTCTCTCTCTCTCTCTCTCTCTCTCTCTCTCTCTCTCTCTCTCTCTCTCTCTCTCTCCACGAATTCTGATTAACCTCCCGCTCCTCCTCACGACCCCTGAGGTGTTTCCTGAAGGAGTTGGTGTGTGTGTTAGCTGGATCAAGGTTGGGTCGGCAGCATACGCCAGTTTTTATGTCGGCATGCTCGCCTCGCAAGCGTGCGGACCCAGGTTCGATCCCGGGCAGAGTGAAACTATGGGCAAGTTTCTTTACGTCATTTGCTTCTGTCTACTCCACAGTAATTGGGAACCTGGATATCAATTGATTTGTGGCTCGTATTCCGGTCTCCTCGGACTATTCCTTGACACTGGGTCCTGCAGCTCGTTAACTTAGGGTGTGGTTGTTGTGTTGGCGACAGCTTCTACACCTTAAACAAATTCACGCCTAGGTGGTCCTTGGGCCGGCCATCCTTGTTACACTTGGGGCAACCATTATTTATTATAGGGTTTAAAGGTGTCGTAGATGGCAGATGACGTGTTGCGTGGAGCAACAGGGATGAAGGATTGATATATGGGGGTGGTGTTGTGGAAGAAGAACACTATTGTAGAGCACATCTGTAGCAGCATACGTATCTCACCTCCAGCACACCCACATTCTACACACTTGTAACTTTCAGACAATGTGAGAAACCACAGCGGGGAACCATGCCGGGCACCACAACTTAACCATGTACATTATGGTGTTCTTGGCCATCTTCTGTAGTACCGTAAACACACTTCTTCCTGTGTGTGTGTGTGTGTGTGTGTGTGTGTCATAACCAAAGTGTACACACGGCCACACTGTGCATAAGTTGACGTCCCAGACATTGTGACGTCACCTGAGTCCTGACATTCCCTCGTGTTATAACAGATCAATCTCGGAATGTTAAGTGAAAGGTGTACTCAGGCAGCCACGTACCCTGACACGTGTCCTGCAACAATACTTCCATTTAGACATGGTTCACGGTGGAGCGTCTCTCACCCGGCCATTTTCCACTCCAATTCCGTCTTGACTTTGTACCTAATGCCGCCCCAGAAGCTGCTGCCAGGGGTTGAGATTCTCTTGCCTCCCTCCCTCCTTCCTTCCCTTCCCTCCTTCCTTCCCTTCCCTCCTTCCTTCCCTTCCTCCCTCCTTCCGTCCTTCACTCCCTCCCTCCATCCTTCCCTCACTCCCTCAGAACATCAGAGTATTCTCACACACAGGCATTTCTCACTCCCTTCCTCACACCAACGTCTCCATTAAAGTAATAAAAGTTTCACCTGACTTAACTAACAAACCTTAAGTTCCGTAGTACAAACTTATGCTAATGCTGATATCATTATTTGTTACGGAGTATTTCAACTTATGATCAAGATTTTGGAAATTTCTTGAAAAATTTTGGTGTTGTCTTAAAGCCGAACCATAAATCCTGGCCAGATTAGTCCTGGTAAAGTCGTTATCCTTTCTTATTTACACCATTACCTGCGAGGAACACGTCTCCCTCGCTCGCGCTCGCACACACACACACACACACACACACACACACAGCCCAGTCCCAACCATTGTAAAAATTATCAATAACTTTTAATACTGTAACACTGTCACTATGTTGAATTGAACTGTAGTTTGAGCTTTTCCCCATCTAAGTTATTATATGTCTTATTTGTGTCACTTATGTTACTTGTATATTATTTGTAATTCGTAACCCACTCCCCAAATATGTAACTGTATATTTTCAGCCTTCTGGCTGCCAAGCTCTTTCAATAAACCGTTAATTATTATTATTATTATTATTTATTGTTTCTAATTCTGTTTCTCAGTCTGTCCATCAACCTCAATTTGGTGATGGATGATAATTTGATCCATATATCAAGTAGCCTCAGTGACACTTGTTAAAAACGTCCATCTAATTCTAAATCAAAATCTCGGACGATTTTTGCTGGAGAAAAGTCATTGAACTTGTGTGATGACTCGGAAGTAATCAACATGATGAAGCGGGAACCTCAGCCTCATGAAGCGGGAACCTCAGCCTGATGAAGCGGGAACCTCAGTCTGATGAAGCGGGAACCTCAACCTGATGAAGCGGGAACCTCAGCCTGATGAAGCGGGAACCTCAGCCTGATGAAGCGGGAACCTCACCCTGATGCAGTGGGGACCTCACCCTGATGCAGTGGGGACCTCACCCTGATGAAACGGTAACCTCGGGCTGATGAAGCGGGGACCTCGGGCTGATGAAGCGGGAACCTCGGGCTGATGAAGCGGGGACCTCGGGCTGATGAAGCGGGGACCTCGGGCTGATGACGATGACTGAAAATTAAAATCGTGGTAGTTATTATTTTTTTTGGGGGGGAAGTTGAGTTACTGTATGATGGTGTGAGATGAGGCTCCATCGTGTGTGTGTGTATTTCTGATCAAAGTGAATGGCGTGATTAGGTTTATACACACACACATACACACACACACACACACACACACCATTCTAACCGTCTGTATTCATTCATCCACCTCCCACTCATCTCTCTCTCTCTCTCTCCCTCACTTGCTCACCGTTTATATTCACTTTTACGGTTCACCCCACTCATGAAAACTTGCCCTACTCCTTCCCTCTCACCCCGACTCCCTTCCTCTCACCCCCACTCCCTTCCTCTCACCCCCACTCCCTTCCTCTCACCCCGACTCCCTTCCTCTCACCCCCACTCCCTTCCTCTCACCCTCACTCCCTTCCTCTCACCCCCACTCCCTTCCTCTCACCCCCACTCCCTTCCTCTCACCCTCACTCCCTTCCTCACCCCCACTTCCTCTCCCTCCCTCCTTCCTCTCACCCCCACTCCTTCCTCTCACCCCCACTCCTTCCTCTCACCCTCACTCTCTTCCTCTCACCCCCACTCCTTCCCTCTCACCCCCACTCCTTCCCTCTCACCCCCACTCCGTCCCTCTCACCCCCAAACTCCCCATTTCATCCCACTCATTCCGGTTCAACCCTACTAGACTCCTCCTAACCCACTTCCTCTTCGCCTCACTCCCTCTCACTCCTACTTCCTCTCACCATACTCCCTTCCTCTCATCCCCACTCCCTCTCACCCCCACTCCCTCTCATCCCCACTCCCTGCCACTCACCCCACTCTGACAACCTCCCTAATCTAATCATCGCGACAGTGGAGTGGGTAATCAGGCAATCTTTGTCACCAAATTAACGCCGCTATCAAACTTGTAGAAATGTTTAGCTCTCGTTAGCTGGCGTGTAAAGCAGCTAACTTCACCAGAGTCCAGCTAACTTCTGCAGCTATACGCTCTTCCTCGCCCTTGTTGAGACTTGCGTTTATGTATTATATACATTACAAAATTACTGTATTATGAATTTATGTAATGTGGCTGTATCGAGATAATTAGTCTTTGTATTACTCTATGTAATCTACAGTATTACCTGCGTGTATTACCTGACTGTATACTTGATTGTATTCTTGACCATTCCTGACTGTGTACTGTATACCTGTCTATATCTGACTGTGTATACTTGACCTTCTATACATATGACACTTTATACTTGTCTTCATACCCACGTGTGTGTATACTTGTATTTTCGAGTTATGTAAAGTGAATTATCTGTATATGTTCGGAGACAGGATGGAAAAGTTTAAGTTAGTTTTGAGGTGAGTACAGCAGAAGGCCCAGCAGGAGGTGGTGTGGAGAGGACCTAGGTGTTGTGTAGGTAGTGTTCTCGTCCTGGTGGTTGATGGTAGCTGTGTCGTGATACGGGTCCCTCCACCTCTCTTTCCCTTCCTCATTTTCCTTTTCCCTCTTCCTGTTTCCCCTCTTCCTCTTCTCTCTCTCTTCCTCTTCTCTCTCTTCCATCCTCTCCTTTTCCCCGTCCCTTCTCTCTCCCCTTCTTCCCCTCCCCCCCCCATCACCTCCCATACGATGCCCCTACCCAACTGTTGCTGGTATACATACAGTATATGTGTGTGATGTATATACCTGAATATATGTATATGTATACCCGAACACACACAAAACCAACCAACCAACTCATTGTTACACATCACTTTCCTTGTTAATGGCATAATAAAAGGCCTCACCTCACCTCACCTCATCCAACCCAACCCAACCCAAAACTATGTGTAGTATATATTTTGTCAGGTATTAAAACATCTTGATTACAGGTGAGTCGAGGGTTGGCAGGCGTGTCAAGGGTCGTCACGTCTGTTCACTTAACACATGACAGTTTAAAAAGCCAGTAATGTTATATCGGCCACTTAATTACAGTAATTCACAGCGAAAATGGTGGAAAAATGCAATTAATTAAAACTCGAATGACAATTTTTTTTTAGTTCGTTTCAGTCAATGTTTGTTTCAGAAGACTGAGAGGATCACCTGAAGAATCTACACCCCTGCTTATTTGGGTTGGGTTAGGGTTAGGTTAGGTTAGGTTAGTGTTAGTGGTAGGTTAGGTTAGGTTAGTGTTAGTGGTAGGTTATGTTGGTTTCAAGGTTAGGTTAGTGTTAGTGTTAGTGGTAGGTTAGGTTAGGTTATGTTATGTTATGTTAGTGTTAGTGTTAGGTTAGGTTAGTGTTAGTGGTAGGTTATGTTGGTTTCAAGGTTAGGTTAGTGTTCGTGGTAGGTTAGGTTAGGTTAGGTTATGTTCGTTTCAAGGTTACGATAGGTTAGGTTCGGGTATGTCGGTCTCAAGTTCGTTTGGATTTAAGGTCATTCGGTTTCAAGGTCAATTGGTCTCGGGGTTATTTGGAGTTTGGGTCATTTGGTCACTATCGATGCCGACCGGAAATTCTAGTTATGGTAGGGAGGATTTTGGGGCGGATTTTCCACTGTGTTTTGTACTTCGGTAAACGCCTTTTCAAAATCACCTATATATCTTCAAATGCATCTTAATCTATATAAATTTCCCTTAATCTATTTAAATATCCTTACTATATATAAATTTCCATTAATTTATATGAATTTCCGTTAATATATATAAATTTCCCTTAATCTTTATAAATTTCCCTTAAGCTATGTAAATTTCCCTTATATATATATATATATATATATATATATATATATATATATATATATATATATATATATATATATAAATTTCCCTTAATCTTTATAAATTTATCATAACCTATATAAATTTACCTTAAACTATGTAAATTCACTTTTTTTAATATTTCTCAATTTTCTTTTTAAAATCTCTATTGCCAACAAGTTACTCCTTCATTGGTCGACGGAGACACGAGTTAGGCTTCACACACTCCGGGGTACACACACGCCACTTCTCGGCTCCTGGGCTGTGAAGAGTGATTAGTGTGTGTGTGTGTGTTTAATAATTACTAATGTGTCTAATCTAAGTATCTTTTTCTGGATTAATTACTTTTATCTGATTATCTGCTTGTTTACTTGTTTGTTTGTACCTAACGAACACCTTGAGTCAGAGTTAAGGGTCGAGGTCATTTAAAAGGTCATCACATCACCTTTGTCCTCGCGTGACCATTTACAAGCGTATTCTTTAACTGCATTTAATCACTTATTATTATTATTATTATTATTATTATTATTATTATTATTATTATTATTACTACTTTCTCGAACACAGAATCTTAAGCAAATATTATGGAATAAATGTAATGAGAAAAATGGGTAAATGTTAAAAAAAGGCGAAGGTTAAATTTAGAAAGTTTGTGGAGGCTAAATATAGATGTTTATTTTCAGAACACAAACCTCTCTCTGGCGTGTGTGTGTGTGTACCTTTGACCACCAGCCGTGACCTGACCTTGACCTTTAATTAACCTAAAAATACATAGAAGAGCACACGCAAATGTACGTACACTCAGACACACGCACATTCAGATGGAAGGGAGAGAGAGAGAGAGAGAGAGAGAGAGAGAGAGAGAGAGAGGTCCGCACCCACGCACTGTGATGGTTGACGTCATAGTCTTATGTCAGCTGGTGTGTGACGTCACGGCCTTCATCACCTCCACCTCCCACGCCCACCACCACCCATCCACACCACCACCTTCTTTGGGGAGTCTTGTTGATGTCTGTGTATGTCTAAATGTTTGAGAATTCGTCTCCATGAGTGGCTAGTAATGTCTGTGTCTGTTTCCATGGCTTTGTATATTTCTATCAATATATCTGCTTTCTTTTTCATTCTTTCCCTCTGGATGGTTGGCTGTCTGTGCAGTTAGCTGGCTGGTGGCTGTCTGTGCAGTTAGCTGGCTGGTGGCTGGCTGTGCATTCGTTGGCTGGTGGCTGTCTGTGCAGTTAGCTGGCTGGTGGCTGGATGTGCATTCGTTGACTGGTGGCTGTCTGTGCAGTTAGCTGGCTGGTGGCTGGCTGTGCATTCGTTGGCTGGTGGCTGTCTGTGCAGTTAGCTGGCTGGTGGCTGGCTGTGCATTCGTTGGCTGGTGGCTGTCTGTGCAGTTAGCTGGCTGGCTGGCTGGCTGGCTGGCCGGTTACATATCCAGAAAAGCCATAGAAATTCTACTCGTCATTCGATTCCTTTATCATCACAAACATCAAAGGCCTCTTACCGCGTCCACCTGTTGCCTCATCATCCACCACCTCTAATTAAGCCATCCACGTCACAATACACCTGCATATACGACTGCCCTTTAACCAAGACTATTTAATTCCTCTTCCTCTTACTGTGGCGACATAGAGAGATGCTTCCAGATCCTCTTTGACGTCAGGTTGTTCCCGGTCTGCCTAAAGGATTTGATCCGATTTGCCGTGAGATTTTGCCATGTTAGTGGAGATCTGATCCGCTGGGGTATTGGGATCAGAGGCTCTCATAGTCTTAGTGGTGGTTATTGTATGGCAAGAGATACGTTTTACTTAGTCTGAAAAAGGGTGTGTTTGTTTCCGGGTATGCAAATTTATTTTCCGGTTTGGGTTTTCTGGTCCGTTTGATCTACGTCCTGTTTGGGAGGTTTACTTTCGGTTAAATTTTCTTCTGGTTTTATCTATTTCCTGTTTGGTCTACTCCTCAACACTCCTAGTTGGCTGTCTGACCTGGTGAGAATAAGAGTACTTTTTTTTTTTTTTTTTTGCTTTTTCCCACATAGTAAAATAAGTGAAGACAGTTTGCCAACGTGTCCAAGAAAATGAAATTGATTTAGCTGACTGTGACAGAAATAATAATAATAATAATAATAATAATAATAACGATGATAATAAATTGCTGAGGGAGAAAATTATAGAACGAGGAAGAGGAATTGAGAGAATGTAGAATTGATCAGATGGAAGCAAAATATATATACACACACACACACACACAGAGTTTTCATCGACGTCTCTTTGTTTACATCCTTGTTTGCTTGTTTCTCTGTTTACATCCTCTTTTGTTTACTTGTTTGTGGTAGCGCGTCTCTCGCGTTTACTTCCGCTGTTCTTCTGTTTTGATTTCTCGTCATTTACCTTTTTTCCTCTTCTTCTGAGTCACATCATCATCATATTTCCTCACTTCCTTGTTTCTCTCTTTCCTCTTAATTCCTTGTTTATTTCCCGTTTTTCCCCTCTTTCCTGTGTCTCCATTTCATTTGAGAGAGAGAGAGAGAGAGAGGGAGAGAGAGAGAGAGAGAGAACATGAGATGAAAGGGAATGGGAAAGTTGTGGATGTGGAGTAAAGCGGAAGTCAGGCGGGATGGAGGAAGTGAGGGGGGGGGGGGGCGGGAGGGGGCATGCGGCCACCCACGCAGCCGTTATCTTATTGATCACGGGGCGCCGTTACCCCTCCCTCCCATCTCCCTCCCCTCCCCCCCTTTTCCCTCCCACCCTCACTTACTCCCTATCCCTCTTCTCGGCCCTATATCTTTCCTCTCATTACCCCCTTTAATCCTTTATCCCTCCTCCTCATTCCTTCGCCATCTTTCCCTTCCCTCATGCCATTACCACCCACCCCCTCCCCCTCACGCATCTTTCCCCTACCTCCCTTCCATCTCTCTCCTCCTCCCCATCTCTTTTTCTTTCTTCCCTCGCCCTCCCTCCCTCCCTCCCTCCCCATATCGTCCAATTTGATTCCTTTGTCCTTCCTCCTTCCATCTCACCTTTCCTTATCTTTATTTTCTCCCTCACCTACTTTCCCATATCTTGCTCTCATCCTTCTTCATCCCTTCTCACTGTTCCCTCTTTCTCCTTTTCCATTCCTCCACCTTCTACTTCTCCTCCTCCTTCATCTTCAATCTTTCTTTTCCCCCTTTTTTCTTATTCCCTTTATCTCGTTTCATTCTATTTGTTCCTCTTCCATTGTTCATTCCCCCTTGTCTCTCCCATGCCCTTCCCTCCTCCATCCACACACTCTCCCATCACTTCCCTTCTCTTTTCCTTTTGTCTTCCCCATTTTACGTCTTTCCTTTCTCTCTCTCATATGAGATTCCTACCTCTTCTTTCCCACACCCGCAGTGACGGGACCCCCTACCCTTCCTCCCCATCACTGTGGACACTAGGCCTCCCCATTTCCATGAACAGTATATGTCTCCCCTTATCCCCCCCTCACCTTCTTCCCCTTCCCACCTCCCTTCCTTCCCCTGCCACCTCCCCCCTCACCACCTCCCCCCTCACCACCTCCCCGCTCCCCCCTCACCACCTCCCCCCTCCCCCCTCACCACCTCCCCCCTCCCACCTCACCACCTCCCCCCTCACCACCTCCCCCCTCACCACCTCCTCCCCCACCTCTGCCATGTGCTCTCCTACACTGGACTCATGACTCATATTATTAATTATTGGTCATAGTAATGGACGTTTAGTTTAGGTAAAGATATACTAATATTTTTACAACACGTAGAGAGAAGCTGTTGGTGGACACGTGTTATTAGAGTTAACAGTCATGATTCTTTAAGCTTAATTACACAATTGCCTTGTTATGAAGTATGTAATATTACCGTTATTACACATGGGCACGCTGTTATTATGAACCACTGTAGGTAAATAGTTATTACACAGGTACGCACCTTGTTATATTTTAACCAATTTATGTTATGTTAAATATCAGGTATTACACAGGTGTCTGGTTAATTATCACCATTTATAAATAATAGTAAAGTAAAAAAAAATTAAAATAAGACCATATCTCGTAATTTTTGAGCAGCAGTTGTGTAGTGTAATGATGAACACCAGGTATTGGAGGAGAGTGTATTGGAGGAGAGTGTATTGGAGGAGAGAGTATTGGAGGAGAGTGTATTGGAGGAGAGAGTATTGGAGGAGAGTGTATTGGAGGAAAGAGTATTGGAGGAGAGAGTATTGGAGGAGAGTGTATTGGAGGAGAGAGTATTGGAGGAGAGAGTATTGGAGGCGGTATCAGTAAGGAAAGTATTAAAGGTGACAACGCTCAAACACACCAATACAGTAAACACCACACTCTTGTTTACATAACAAACATAGACCAGGTGAAGCAGAGACGACAAGAGGTAAGCAAATGTTGTGATCGATTTTTTTTTTCAATTCGCCCCACCTCGCCCCCATCCTGTCTCACCTCGCCCCCATCCTGTCCCACCTCGCCCCCATCCTGTCCCACCTCGCCCCCATCCTGTCTCACCTCGCCCCCATCCTGTCTCACCTCGCCCCCATCCTGTCTCACCTCGCCCCCATCCTGTCCCACCTCGCCCCCATCCTGTCCCACCTCGCCCCCATCCTGTCCCACCTCGCCCCCATCCTGTCTCACCTCGCCCCCATCCTGTCTCACCTCGCCCCCATCCTGTCCCACCTCGCCCCCATCCTGTCCCACCTCGCCCCCATCCTGTCCCACCTCACCCCCATCCTGTCCCACCTCACCCCATCCTGTCTCACCTCACCCCCATCCTCTCCCACCTCACCCCCATCCTGTCTCACACCCACTCCGCCCTGCCCCACTCAACTCCTCCCTGCCCCACTCTTCCGCATCCCATCCCACTCCACCCTATTTCCTCGCTTGGGAATGATTGTCTTCAACTTTTACCCCCTCCCCTCCGCCCCACCCCCCCTCCCGCCCCCCCCCCCCCCCAAAATATATATGAAGAAGTCGACGGGTGAAAGTTTATCCTTTTTCTAGGGGCGTTGAGGAAGGCTTACCCCCCCTGTGTGTGTGTACTGTAATAACGTATGGAAAAGTCTTGATAAAGTCTTTGCAAGTTATTTTCAGATTTGATTACTATTATTTTCGGGTCGTGGTTAAACTGATGTCTGTACGTATGTTAGTTGTTGTTGTTGTGTGTGTGTGTGTGTGTGTGAGAGCCTGTGTCTCTGTGTGCGTGTGTGTGTGTGTGTGTAAAGGTTAGCCCCCCTTCAACATTACCACAGGGCTGTTTTAGGGGCTGTTTCCACTGTTTGTTTTCAATTTGTTCGACACCGTATGTCACCCCCCCCCCCCCACACACACTCCTCCACTATCTGTATATCAGTTTTATCTCCATAGTTGAGGTTAGCTTAGGTTATGATGGCGATTTATTTTTACATTTTGGTTCGTCGCTTTGTACTGAGAATTGTTTACTCACGTTTAACCTAACCTAACCTAACCTAATCTAACCTAACATTACAATTTCACTTCCCCTGTACAAAAAAAAAAAAGACATATGAACTATCACCTCCTCTTATAGTGTTCAAAGGCTCATCCCTTGTCTATAAAGTCTAAAACAGTTTATTCTACATTAAACTTTCAAGAGTTGTGAAGCTTAATATTTTTTGTTTTATAATTTTTTTTTTTTTTTTTTTTTTTTTTTTTTGGATTAGCAGATAAACAAAAAATATATCCAGTACAGAAGAGGAAATTATGTGGGAAAAGTATTAGGGGAGAAAGTATTAGGGGAGAAAGTATTAGTAAGAGAAAGTATTAGAGGAGACAGTATTAGAGGAGACAGTATAAGTAGGAGAAATATTAGAGGAGATAGTATTAGGGTAAAAGTATTAGAGGATAAAGTATTAGTGGAAAAAATATAAGAGAAAGTATTAATACTAGTGAAGAGTTAATTCCTACACAAAAATATATAAAAGCGTACACAATCTACATACAGTATACTTACGGAAGTCAAGCAGAACTTTATTAAACTTAACTCAGTGTAAAGTTCCAAACGTTTCTCTTCCCTATGTCTCTTTTCTCATTGTCAAGCTCTCAAGCTCTCATGGTGATTAAAACTTTCCGTGTAAGTTCAAGTTTTAAGGACAATAAAACGTTGACAAGAATTTCCCCGTTTAAAACTTCCGATACAATTACTGTACTCGTATAAAGTTTATTTTAATTTTTTGAGATAGTTTTTTCGGTATCGTCCAGTGGAGGCGGAGGAGGAGGTGCGTTAAGGTGGGCGTGAGGAAGATAGGAGGTGGGGGGGCGTGAGGGAGGGAGGTAGTGGTGGAGGATGGGCGTGAGGGAGGCAAGTAGTGGAGGGAAGGGGGTGGGCGTGAGGGAGGGAGGGAGGCAGGCAGTGAGGGAGGGACTTAGTGATGGAGGAAGGAAAGGGAGTGATGGAGGGAGCGCAGTGATGGAGGGAGGACAGTACCTGGACTCAACTGGCACACCTCCAATATTGATGAGACATGGAATTGGTGGAGCCGTTAGTACTTGAAATACCCGATTTGATGGTTCATCCGATTATGTCAAGTGTCCACCCGGGTTTTTAATGGTTGTACCGATTTTTTAAAAGGAACCGATTTGGGTTACTCTTGAATGACTTGCCGATATTAGTGACTTACGATTTTTTGGGGTGTTTGAGTCGATTTTTCTGTCTAACCTAACCTAACCCGATATCGATTGATTCTCCCTGAAGCAGATGACGTCCATTAATATTGGTAGACGGTCCGATTGTAATGGATATCCCACTTGTGATGATTAACGGATCCTCTTGTTAACGGACCCTCTTGTTAACGGGTGCTACTGTTAACGAAACCCTCCCCATTACGGACCCTCCCTTTGACGGAACCCTCCCTTTGACGGAACCCTCCCTTTGACAGAACCCTCCCTTTGACGGAACCCTCCCTTTGACAGAACCCTCCCTTTGACGGAACCCTCCCTTTGACGGAACCCTCCCTTTGACGGAACCCTCCTTTTTACAGAACCTTCCCTTTTACGGACCCTACTGTTAACGGAAACCTTCCCATTACGGTCCCTACTGTTAACGAAACCCTCCTATTAACGGAAGCCTTCACTTGCCAGCAGGATCGACCCGCCGTTGGCCTCATTGCACGGGTTCAGGTGGGCGATTAGCAGTGGGTTCCACAGGTAGAGCAGTTTGATAGTTTATCTCGTGGTGATTCAACCCTCCGCCTGTTATTATGGGAGAGTGTTAAAGTGGTCGATAATCTGAATTGGTTACAAGAATGACAACAACAATAACAACGACAACCACCAACACCATTAACAACATCAGTAATAACAACGACAACAGCAATAACTACCTTCATCACTACCACCACCAATAATAAAAATACCAACAAAAACGACAACCACAACTACCACCAACACCGATAACTACCACCACCACCAATAATAAAATAACAACAACAACCACCACCACCAACACCAATAACTACAACCACCACCACAATCACCAACACCAATCACCACCACCAACAACAATCTCTCCATCAGACGGCTTTACCACCCAACCTAACATACTACAGCTCGTTTTTCTTCAATTACAACTTAAAAAAAAAAATCGAGTCACTGTGGTATCAAACTTACTTATCGTCTCGGGAGGCTTCACTCACCCCGGGGCAACCATGCAGGAGAGAGGATTAAGACATCTCCTGGAAGCCATAATGGTGAATGACTGTGTGTCTTAAGTGAGATTTTCATCCTTCTTGGCAGGTGAGTGAGTGAGTGAGTGAGTGAATAATGAAAGAAATTTACAGGTGAGTGAAGAGGAGGTGTGGAGGAAAGGTGTTGTTCAATCTATAAATACAATAGTTGATCACAGTAATAAAATGATCTTATACCAAAGGGAAAGTTGTCAAAAGTAGGGATAATAATTCGGTATAAACCACATTAAATCAAATCATATGTATACGAGTATGTATATGTACGAAGGTTACATATTTTTCCTTAAATTAGAAAAGCAATTTTATATAATGAAATTCTACATACGAGTATAAAGCGCTAAACCAAACATTAATTATAGCTAAAAACATCATACGAGTCTTATCATATATCCTACAAAGAGAGAAGTAAATATACAACGAAATACATCAGTTATATGAATTCTTTATAGCATATCGTGTAATTACATATATGTTTGTTATATTTACCTGGAGGTGCTTGTGACTCTCTGAGCTGATGTTGGGAGGAAGGGCGAAGGTGGTGAAGGAAGGATGGATATGATGAAGGATGGATGGAGGTTGTGAAGGAAGGATGGATGGAGGTTGTGAAGGAAGGAAGGGTGGAGGTTGTGAAGGAAGGGTGGAGGTGGTGAAGGAAGGATGGATATGATGAAGGATGGATGGAGGTTAGGAAGGAAGGGTGGAGGTTGTGAAGGAAGGAAGGGTGGAAGTTGTGAAGGAAGGAAGGGTGGAGGTTGTGAAGGAAGGGTGGAGGTGGTGAAGGAAGGATGGATATGATGAAGGATGGATGGAGGTTGTGAAGGAAGGAAGGGTGGAGGTTGTGAAGGAAGGAAGGGTGGAGGTTGTGAAGGAAGGGTGGAGGTGGTGAAGGAAGGATGGATATGATGAAGGATGGATGGAGGTTGTGAAGGAAGGAAGGGTGGAGGTTGTGAAGGAAGGAAGGGTGGAGGTTAGGAAGGAAGGGTGGAGGTGGTGAAGGAAGGATGGATATGATGAAGGATGGGTGGAGGTTGTGAAGGAAGGAAGGGTGGAGGTTGTGAAGGAAGGAAGGGTGGAGGTTGTGAAGGAAGAGTGGAGGTAGTGAAGGAAGGATGGGTATGATGAAGGAAGGGTCGAGGTGGTGAAGGAAGGAAGGGAGAATGGAGGTGGTGAAGGGAGGAAGGAAGGAAGGGTGAAGATGGTGAAGAAAGGAAAGAAGGAAGGCAGGCAGGCAGGCTGGAGGTGAAGGAAGGAAGGAAGGAAGGATGGAGGTGGTGGAGGATGGATGTCCTGCAGTATATAACCCACTGTGGCATCCGTCTTAAAGAGTATGTGTTTGAGCCATTCTTAAAGGGCAGGCGGTTGTTGACACCTGTGCGTGACGGATGGCGGCTGTTGACACCTGTGAGTGACGGATGGCGGCTGTTGACACCTGTGCGTGACGGATGGCGGCTGTTGACACCTGTGCGTGACGGATGGCGGCTGTTGACACCTGTGCGTGACGGATGGCGGCTGTTGACACCTGTGCGTGACGGATGGCGGCTGTTGACACCTGTGCGTGACGGATGGCGGCTGTTGACACCTGTGCGTGACGGATGGCGGCTGTTGACACCTGTGCGTGACGGATGGCGGCTGTTGACACCTGTGCGTGACGGATGGCGGCTGTTGACACCTGTGCGTGACGGATGGCGGCTGTTGACACCTGTGCGTGACGGATGGCGGCTGTTGACACCTGTGCGTGACGGGTGGCGGCTGTTGACACCTGTACGTGACGGATGGCGGTTGTTGACACCTGTACGTGACGGGTGGCGGTTGTTGACACCTGTGCGTGACGGATGGCGGTTGTTGACACCTGTGAGTGAAGGATGGCGGTTGTTGACACCTGTGAGTGGGAGACGGCGGTTGTTGACACCTGTGAGTGGGAGACGGCGGTTGTTGACACCTGTGAGTGGGAGACGGCGGTTGTTGACACCTGTGAGTGGGAGACGGCGGTTGTTGACACCTGTGAGTGAAGGATGGTGGTTGTTGATACCTGTGAGTGGGAGACGGCGGTTGTTGACACCTGTGCGTGACGGATGGCGGTTGTTGACACCTGTGAGTGAAGGATGGCGGTTGTTGACACCTGTGAGTGGGAGACGGCGGTTGTTGACACCTGTGAGTGGGAGACGGCGGTTGTTGACACCTGTGAGTGGGAGACGGCGGTTGTTGACACCTGTGAGTGGGAGACGGCGGTTGTTGACACCTGTGAGTGAAGGATGGTGGTTGTTGATACCTGTGAGTGGGAGACGGCGGTTGTTGACACCTGTGAGTGGGAGACGGCGGTTGTTGACACCTGTGAGTGAAGGATGGTGGTTGTTGATACCTGTGAGTGGGAGACGGCGGTTGTTGACACCTGTGAGTGGGAGACGGCGGTTGTTGACACCTGTGAGTGGGAGACGGCGGTTGTTGACACCTGTGAGTGAAGGATGGTGGTTGTTGACACCTGTGAGTGAAGGATGGTGGTTGTTGATACCTGTGAGTGGGAGACGGCGGTTGTTGACACCTGTGAGTGGGAGACGGCGGTTGTTGACACCTGTGAGTGGGAGACGGCGGTTGTTGACACCTGTGAGTGGGAGACGGCGGTTGTTGACACCTGTGAGTGGGAGACGGCGGTTGTTGACACCTGTGAGTGGGAGACGGCGGTTGTTGACACCTGTGAGTGGGAGACGGCGGTTGTTGACACCTGTGAGTGGGGGACGGCGGTTGTTGACACCTGTGAGTGGGGGGACGGCGGTTGTTGACACCTGTGAGTGGGGGGACGGCGGTTGTTGACACCTGTGAGTGGGGTACGGCGGTTGTTGACACCTGTGAGTGGGGTACGGCGGTTGTTGACACCTGTGAGTGGGGTACGGCGGTTGTTGACACCTGTGAGTGGGAGACGGCGGTTGTTGACACCTGTGAGTGGGGGGACGGCGGTTGTTGACACCTGTGAGTGGGGTACGGCGGTTGTTGACACCTGTGAGTGGGGTACGGCGGTTGTTGACACCTGTGAGTGGGAGACGGCGGTTGTTGACACCTGTGAGTGGGAGACGGCGGTTGTTGACACCTGTGAGTGGGAGACGGCGGTTGTTGACACCTGTGAGTGGGAGACGGCGGTTGTTGACACCTGTGAGTGAAGGATGGTGGTTGTTGGCACCTGTGAGTGAAGGATGGTGGTTGTTGACACCTGTGAGTGAAGGATGGTGGTTGTTTCAGGATCTTGCTTCATATATGACAGGATTATGTGCGTTATTTTTGTTTAAGCTATAACCCAGTTGAGAATTGTTGTTGTTTGAGAAGTTAGAACAAGAATGGTTGTTGTTTCTCCCGGGGGCAAATAGAGCTACATCAAGGCTTTAGATGTTGGTAGTTGTATTGTTGAGTCCCCGCTTGAGTACGATGACAACCCTTGAACACAATGAATTTGCCCACTGAGTAAGATTTCCTGACCCCTTGAATACGATGACATTGTACTCAAGAGAGTTAAATCATCGTACTCGAGGGGGTTAAATCATCGTACTCGAGGGGTTCAGGGTTATGTTTTCCCGTACATTCCCTTTTAACTAAAACTATTAATTAGCTCTACCAAAACAACCTCTTTAATTAATTTTAACCTTTTAGCCAATCTTTACTAGCTTAATTAGCTAGCTCTGTTAATTAGCTCAATTAGATAGCTCTGTTAACTAGCTCTATTAGATAGCTCTTAATTAATTTTACCTGTTTTTCTTTTCATTAGCTCTTTTAATTAGCTCTTAATTAGTTTCCCTCTTTATCCGATCTTTACTAGCTCTATTAACTAGCTCTGTTAGATAGCTCTGTGAATAAGTTTTACCTCTGTTAATTTGCTCTGTTAACTAGCACTACCAATATCTGCTACCTGTATTAGAATGTCCGTCAATTAGGTGGATAATCTATATCTGCCAGCCAGGTGGTGCCAGGTGGTCGATGGGCTCAAATGTCCCCTTTCGATTTTACGTACTACACATTCTGTTATTCATCCTACACGGTCCACCGTCTGTCATTCATCTTACACGGTCCACATTCTGTCATTCATCCTACACGGTCCACATTCTGTCATTCATCCTACACGGTCCACAGTCTGTCATTCATCCTACACGGTCCACAGTCTGCCATTCATCCTACACGGTCCACAGTCTGTCATTCATCCTACACGGTCCACAGTCTGTCATTCATCCTACACGGTCCACATTCTGTCATTCATCCTACACGGTCCACATTCTGTCATTCATCCTACACGGTCCACATTCTGTCATTCATCCTACACGGTCCACATTCTGTCATTCATCCTACACGGTCCACAGTCTGTCATTCATCCTACACTGTCCACATTCTGTCATTCATCCTACACGGTCCACAGTCTGTCATTCATCCTACACGGTCCACATTGTCCGTATTATTGCTTTAAATTTTCATTTTAGAAACATAGAATCGAAACCTGCACGCCCACACCTCATCCGCCCATATCTCGCCCACCCACACCTCCACACATTAATACCTCACTTGCTCACACCTTTAACCTTTTAGTAATTATCACATAGGGTTAGGTTAGGTCAGGTTTGGTTTGGTTTGGTCAGGTTTGGTGTGGTCAGGTTAGGTGAGGTGTAGTTAGGTTAGGTGTGGTCAGGTTAGGTGAGGTGTGGTCAGGTTAGGTGTGGTCAGGTTAGGTGTGGTGTAGTTAGGTTAGGTTACGTGTGGTTCGGTTTTGCTACATGTATCCTGGAGGATAACTAGGATTATTATCATCGTTTGGGTAAAATTGTTTTAGTAATTATCGTGTTAAGTAGTTTTTTGCGAGTAAAACGTAAATTATTAATAAAGAATTATTATTTGTAGAATTATTATATGCTAGATTATTGTAAATATTAATTAGATTATTATAATATTTTTAAATATATAACAAGGTTAATGTTAATATGTAGTTAGTTAGATTAAGAAAATTCTATCCACACACCTAAAATGTGTGTTTATATATATATATATATATATATATATATATATATATATTTTGTATTTTTTTTTATTCATAAGTAAGTCCTATTTTATACATATATCCTGGAAAATGCTGAATATTTTGTTTTTCACTATTTTGCAATTCGAGTTTAATCTCATATACCGAGGAATTTTTTTACGGTATATTTTTTAGTTAATTTTCATGTACCTATAACTTGAATTTTTATATTGAATTATAATATTTAAAATTTTTACACGTATAAAACCTGCATAATAATAATGATAATATAAGGAATCTACCTGAGCCGTGTGTGCATGTTTGTATGCGTGTGTATGTGTTTGTATGCATATGTGTGTGTGTATACATGTGTGATGTATCATGTATACGCATGTGTTAACGTATGTATGTAAAGTATGTAATGGATGGATGGATGGATGGATGGTAACATAAGGTTGTAGCAGATGATAGTTGTGGTTGTGAGAGAGAGAGAGAGAGAGAGAGAGAGAGAGAGAGGCGTATTACTGGAGGACTCTGGAACATGATGTTAAAGGTGGAGTGTTGAGGTGACCTGGAGGGAAGAGAGAGGGAGCTAGGAGGGAAACGAGAGGGAGAGAGAGAGAGATTGAGAGCTAGAAGAGACGTGAGAGAGGGATGGGAGTGACGGGGAGATGAGTGGGAGGGAGTAGGGAAATTGAGTGTGGCTGAGAGGGAGCTAGGAGAGAAATAAGAGGGAGGAAGAATATAACATGAAGGTGAACGAAGATGTGTCGGGGTTATGTGAGCTGTGTTTGTACTCGCCAGTTACTCTTGAGCTGAGAATGTTTCAATAGATTTACTGTGATAGAATCTTGTACCCTGAGACGAGGAGCTGAGAATTAGCCAATCATCATAGTTTTCCCGTGTTTATCGGTCAGTGGCAGCCATTAATTGGTCAGTATCGATTCGTTTAGCCATGTGGAGCCAATCAATGGTTAGTATCCCTAATTTACGATGGAGAGCCAATCAGCGTTGAGTATCGTAACAATTAGCAATCAGGAGCCAATCAGTGATCAGTAAGGTAATAGTTACTCATGGAAATCCTATAATCGGTCAATATAGAAAGAGTTAGCCACACAAGAGCCAGTCTGGGTTCAGGGATCAGTATCACGACATTGGCCCATGAAGAGCCAATCAGGGATCAGCATTCCAATTGTTTGCGGAGTGCCATCCACTTGACTAACAGGTCAAGGAGAGAGAGAGAGAGAGAGAGAGAGAGAGAGAGAGTAATAGGATGAAGGATGCCCAGTCAATAGCCCTATGAACAATCGAAAGCTATTAAATAGATTGGTTATACATTCTTGAAGGCTCACCATCCTGTTAGTCAGCCAGTCAGTCTGTCAGTCAGTGAGAGAACCAGTCAGCAGCAGGGGGGCCGGTTGGTTCATCCTCACCAAACTATTGTATTCAAATTGAGGCCACATAGTATAGCCTTGGCTGGGACAAAGGCAGGGGTTGGATGACGACTGAACACACTAACACCATTATTGCTACCACCACTACCACCATTATCACTACCGCTACTATCACCATTACCACCACCACCACCATCATCATCACCCTCTCCATCATCTTCGCCTCTATCAACACCATTACTAACACCTGGTCGTTCCCATTGGTCATGCTGCAATGGCAATTATTTTAATTTTGTGTAATCTGTCTTGTTCACCTGTCCTGCCTATCCCCCCCCTCTCTCTCTCTCTCTCTCTCTCTCTCTCTCTCTCATATGGTTTCTCCTCTATTCTCAGCCTCTACTACTGTTTTATCATTCTCTTCTTCTTTATATCTTCTCATTATTCCTCATTTTCCCTTCTTAGTTTTTTTCCCTTTTCAACCCATTTTCCGTATTCCATTCTCCTTTCCCTTACATGTCTTCTCACTCTTTATTTTTCTCATTCTCTTTCCTTTCCAGTTTTTATTCCCTCATCCATCCACACACTCGCAATTCTTCTCTCACCTCTCTATCCCTTCCTTCTATCTCCTATCCACTTTTTTTTTACCCCCTAACCCTGTGTTACGTCTCTCTACTTTGAAATATAATCAGGTTTTTAATTCATGTTTACATTTTATGACGCGCTCTCGGAATCCCTTACAATCCATACACGTGTCTTTTGTACGTGGGATGCCAGGCTTGTACCGCTAGTGCAAGGCTGTTAGCGGTGTCTTGCAGTTAACGCTACAGAATCTACAGATCGATAATGTAATGTAAGTTTATAGATTTTATTTATTTGTGTATCGCCACTGGTCAATGTGTACAGTGAGCAAGAATTAGGTTTGTACATTAAAGGGTTTCAACCAATCGAGGATAAAGTTCAGAAGCAAGTTGTTTTTATACCAGTCGGCCATGACTGGTGGTTAATACCATGATACCTATTGTCTGTCTGTGTGTGTCTGTCTGTCTGTCCATATAATTATTTAAAATTTCTGCTTGATTCCTCCCAAACAAAGATAAGTAACCCAGGATACGTATTTTTTTTCTTTAAACCTTTCGAGTCCGGGAGGGTTAAATCATCTTCCTGAAAAGCGCTAAACCATCGTCCTCTAAAGGGTTAAACCATTATCTTCAAAGGGTTAAACCATAGACCTCTAAAGGGCTAAACCATCGACCTCAAAGGGTTAAACCACCACCATGAAAGGGGTTAAACCATCGTGCTCAAAAAGTTAAACCCCCATGGGCTGTAGATGTTCCTTTTGAAGGCAGAAGCTCCTCGGGTTTCCTGTTGATTGTATAATTTCTTAACTCTCTCTGGCTTAAGGTTATGTGTGTGTGTGTGTGTGTCTCAGGGTAATACTTGTCTCTCGGGGGTAATACTCGTCTCTCGGTGGTAATACTTGTCTCTCGGGGGTAATACTCGTCTCTCGGTGGTAATACTTGTCTCTCGGGGGTAATACTCGTCTCTCGGGGGTAATACTTGTCTCTCGGGGGTAATACTCGTCTCTCGGGGGTAGTACTCGTCTCTCGGTGGTAATACTTGTCTCTCGGGGGTAATACTCGTCTCTCGCGGGTAATACTCGTCTCTCGGGGGTAATACTTGTCTCTCGGGGGTAATACTTGTCTCTCGGGGGTAATACTCGTCTCTCGGGGGTAATACTCGTCTCTCGGGGGTAATACTCGTCTCTCGGGGGTAATACTCGTCTCTCGGGGGTAATACTTGTCTCTCGGGAGTAATACTTGTCTCTCGGAAGTAATACTCGTCTCTCGGGGGTAATACTCGTCTCTCGGGGGTAATACTCGTCTCTCGGGGGTACTACTTGTCTCTCGGGGGTAATACTCGTCTCTCGGGGGTAATACTCGTCTCTCGGGGGTAATACTCGTCTCTCGGGGGTAATACTCGTCTCTCGGGGGTAATACTCGTGTCTCGGGGGTAATACTCGTCTCTCGGGGGTAATACTCGTCTCTCGGGGGTAATACTCGTCTCTCGGGGGTAATACTCGTGTCTCGGGGGTAATACGCGTCTCTCGGGGGTAATACTTGTCTCTCGGGGGTAATACTCGTCTCTCGAGGGTAATACTCGTCTCTCGGGGGTAATACATGTCTCTCGGGGGTAATACTCGTCTCTCGGGGGTAATACTCGTCTCTCGGGGGTAATACTCGTCTCTCGGGGGTAATACTCGTCTCTCGGGGGTAATACTCGTCTCTCGGGGGTAATACTCGTCTCTCGGGGGTAATACTCGTCTCTCGGGGGTAATGCTCGTCTCTCGGGGGTAATGCTCGTCTCTCGGGGGTAATGCTCGTCTCTCGGGGGTAATGCTCGTCTCTCGGGGGTAATGCTCGTCTCTCGGGGGTAATACTCGTCTCTCGGGGGTAATACTCGTCTCTCGGGGGTAATACTCGTCTCTCGGGGGTAATACTCGTCTCTCGGGGGTAATACTCGTCTCTCGGGGGTAATACTCGTCTCTCGGGGGTAATACTCGTCTCTCGGGGGTAATACTTGTCTCTCGGGGGTAATACTTGTCTCTCGGGGGTAATACTTGTCTCTCGGGGGTAATACTCGTCTCTCGGGGGTAATACTCGTCTCTCGGGGGTAATACTCGTGTCTCGGGGGTAATACTTGTCTCTCGGGGGTAATACTTGTCTCTCGGGGGTAATACTCGTGTCTCGGGGGTAATACTCGTGTCTCGGGGGTAATACTCGTCTCTCGGGGGTAATACTCGTCTCTCGGGGGTAATACTCGTCTCTCGGGGGTAATACTTGTCTCTCGCGGGTAATACTTGTCTCTCGGGGGTAAGAGTCATTATTTACAGTACTAGACCAGTTCTCTCCTACTATTTCATTATGTTCCATTAAGAATTCTACCTTCCGGAACACAGGAGGCAATCCTACCTTGCCTCACCCTCTCACCACCCCTTACCCCCACCTTACCCCCTCAGCACATCCTCCTCACCTCACCCCCTCAGCACATCCTCCTCACCTCCCCTTACCCCCTCAGCACATCCTCCTCACCTCACCTCCCCTTACCCTCCTCACTTCCCCGGTTCCCCTTCACCTCTCATCACATCTCTCTTCCTCACCCCCTCACCTCCCATGACCCTTAATCTCCTCTCATATCTCCCCCCCCCCCCTCGCCCTCTTCCCCCTCACATCCCCTCATTCCTCTCTCTCACCTCCCTTGCACCACCCCCCCGCACCCCTCACCTGTATACAGGGTCAGGGAAAAAGAATGCCCAGATTTGAATATATATATAATCATTTGGGTATTCTATTTTTCGATGACCCTGTAGATGTCTGGAGTACTCTGGGCTCTCGCTACTGATGCCTTGACCCGGCAATTGTCTCTTAGATATAATAATGCAGCTCTTAACTAACTGGAATCGATTTGTTTTTCTTGTAGTCGTCACCGTCTACCTTCTTCCATCACCTCCTGGAAACTGGCCAGGAATTAGTCCTTTTGTTAAGGGAAAAAAGGACAAATTAAAAAAGTTGATTTTTTTTTCTTTCATCTCTTTCTTTATTATTCTCTCTTTCTATATTCTTCTTCTCTTTCTTCTCCTCTAATCCCCATACTCTTCTTCTTGTTCTTCCCCATCCTCCTTCCCCCCCCCTTCACCCCCATCTTTCCTATCCCTCCGTCCTCCTCTCCTCCCTCCATCCCTTCAATTCCCCCTTCTTCTCCTCCACCTCCTTTCGCCTCTTTCTTCTTTTACCCCCCTTCCTCTTCCTTCTTTACCTCCTCCTCCCCATCCCCCTCCTCACCTCCTCCCCATCACACTACAGAACCATAGATCTTGTATCAGTAATCCCTTCAAAGTTCTTAAGATTATCTCCAACAGACAACTTTGTGTGTGAGAGAGAGAGAGAGAGAGAGAGAGAGAGAGAGAGAGAGAGAGAGAGAGAGAGTTTCTCCATCAGCCTTCTTGTCTCCTCTTACTATGTGGCAGCTCGTGACCCTTATTATTATTATTATTATTATTATTATTATTATTATTAATATTGTTTTTGTTATTGTTGATTCATTTGTTGTTGTTATCATGGCTTCAGAATAATCTTTCACGTCTCATTTATTTATTTATTTATTCAGTTTGTGTTTATGGAATCTTTTGTATATCTCGGCGGTCGTCTCTATAGGGTCATGTACAAACAGTTAAATCAGACTCATTGTATACTTTCTTGTCAAGGATTGGCATACATGGCTCTATCGCTCATTTGTTGGTGTTAGTGAGTTTATTACCCTCATTTTTATAGTAATGATGACCTCTCCTTAGCTTCATACCCTTATTTTTATGTTTATGACCTCTCAGTGACCTCATACCCTCATGATCTCTCAGCACCCTCATGATCTCTCAGCGCCCTCATGATCTCTCAGCACCCTCATGACCTCTCAGCACCCTCATGATCTCTCAGTAATCAGACACTCCAGACACTCATCTCTCAGAACCTCGTCTTTGATGTCTATGTCACAAGAATCTGAAGAAGATTCAATCAAGCAATGTATTCTGTACTCTTTGAACTAAATATCCCTCTCAAATATCCCTCTCAAACTCCTCCTTCCCTCTCTCTTCTCCATCCATCTCTCCCTCCTTTCTCTCAATCCTGCCCTGCCCTCCCTCCTCTCTTTCCCTCCTTCTCCATCTCCTTACCCTGCATTATTCCCTCTAGCTTAATGGTAATTGGTCAAGCTTAAAACCATTAACCACCACCACCACACATTGCCTCACTTCCTCTCAACAATAAGTCCCCAGGAACAGTAATGAATTTAATAATGATATTTAATTGATAGCGAAGATAAATATTACATGTTGAAGAGTAATATTTAACCCAAGGGAGAATATTAAAATTAAAATGGAGAATAGTTACAGCCACGAGATGTAATATTTTTTAGGAAAGTTAGAGTAGAGGTTTGAGGTCTCGATGCAATAGTGTTGAAGAGAAGTTATAAAAAAAAAAAAAGAAGGAAAATTCACTAATAAAAAAAAGATGGAGGAGTGGTCGTGATCTTGTTAACATTACGTTCAGCTTTAGTTCCGGTTTGTGAAGAGGACGTGTGTGTGTGGGGAGTCTCTCTCTCTCTCTCTCTCTCTCTCTCTCTCTCTCTCCTTTAAACTATTTATAATATATTAGTTCATCGTCACGAAAAACGATAATAATTAGCAGGTGAGAATAAATTACTTAGTTGTGTCCCCGAGCCGAGTAATCATCAACAACAACTTCCTAATCACCTCTAACGAGTTATTAAATTGTTAAGTGCTGTTTAATGGCCATTGAATGAGTGAGCAATTATCTGTTGCTTAGAAAAAATAAAATAAAGAAGATTTTTTGCGTTATCTTTCATTAGTGTGATTTTAGTTTATATAATGAAGTATTTCTCGATATCTGGCTATCCTATCAACTTACAGGGTCCCTTGGTGCTTGTGTTTACAGGGTCCCTCGGTGCTTGTGTCTGCAGAGTCCCTCGGTGCTTGTGTCTGCAGAGTCCCTCGGTGCTTGTGTCTGCAGAGTCCCTCGGTGCTTGTGTTTGCAGAGTCCCTCGATGTTTGTGTTTACATAGTTAAGAGCGTCACTCCTTCAAAACTTGAGCAAGTGTTCCATCACCTTGTTCACGCCACTGTTCTATAACCCACGTTCACCCTGATTCAGACTGGCAGGTGGAATTGTAAAGGACTGGTGGTGGACGGCCGTGATGCGTCATTTTACAATTCCACCCGAGGGAGGTGTTGCAGAGGACGTGGTGAAGAATACTGATGTGTCTCCTGTAGGGTTGACGAAGTACAGTACATCCCAGTGTTTTGAAGGTGTAACGCCCTTAAGAAATTCTGTAAACCCATACATTAAGGAACTGTAAATACGAGCATCGAGGGACTCTGTAAACACATGCATTAAGGAACTCTGTAAACACATGCATTAAGGAACTGTAATTACGAGCATCAAGGCACTCTGTAAACACATACATTAAGGAACTGTAAATACTAACAGTAAGAAACTCTGAAAACATACCAAGAAAATGTAAACACAAACATCAAGTGAATGTAAATATGAACAGTAAGGGACTCTGTAAACACGAACATCAAGGGGTTCTGTAAACACCGTTATACACAGTGCCTGCCTTTCCGGTTTCCAGATATCAGCAAGTTTGCTCGTTCACCCGGACAGGAGCGAGCTGACGTTGATAACTACTGGTATAGATATTCACAAAGGGAATTATTGATATTTTTTGTCATAGGTCGTGTTGGTATAGATAGCCGGAAGGGAGGATGGGAATGCTACAATACATAATTTTTTTTGTAAATATTGCACGCATGAATGTCTGTCACAATGGATATAATACATGCTATTTCATCCAGTCTGGCCTGAAGATGAAAACATTTCCATATGTATAGAATAAGTTAAAACTCCATCAGAAGTGTTGTTGAACATTTGCCACAGAAAAAGATTATCGATTGACCTCCCCAAAAAAACTTTCTTCTTTTCAGGGAACTAACGGGAGGGACAGCTAAAGACCCTCACAAACCTCACCTCACGATACTCAATGTTTACACACACACATACACACACGCACACAGATGCACATAGTTACACATAGATACACACATACACAAGTACCATAAACAGTATTGTGCTCACATGTGAAACTGTGGTATAACGCCTAACTACGTCTGCTTAATCTTCCTCGAGTAAGACCTTCCATTCTTCAGGCGTCGATACATGTAATAGGTTGACTAATTTATGCATTTATGGCTTTGTTAGTTAAGGAAGCTCTCAATAGTTAAGTGTTTCAAGGGTCATGTTTTTGCTTTTGTGTTGTTCCTCTTGTGTTGTTCCTCTTGTGTTGAAATATTTTAGTGATCTTGTACCTGTTGATATATGTCTAAGGTTTAATATAATGTTTTAATATGAGCAATAAATCTAAATGTTTGTGTAATATTAAATGATATATTGATATGACTTGGCTAACAGTTAATACCTTTTTTTATGGAATGTTGTATTATTGATGATCCTCCTCCTCCTCCTCCTCCTCCTCCTTCTTCTTTCGTTTCTGCCCTGCTCTCCCCTCCCCCCTTCCAGTCCCCACCTGCCCGTCATGCCTCCTATTGCACTGTGAGGACGAGGTAGTCAGCCGGCGGGAGGAGGTCATGTGTAAAAGGTCACCGAGGCGAAAGGTCAAATCCAAAGGTCAACTACACGACCACTCAAGCTCAAAAATTCACCTGGAGAAGAACAAGCTTACAGGTTGAACTGATCGAGGTCACTTGAATGACGTCAGATCTAAGAGACAGACAGGTGGATAAGAGGTCACATGCCTAAGGAAGTTGGTCAAGGGGTGCCACTTAGTTCCGCGAGGTCAAAGGTCGTGTTCTCATCGGGAAATCTGAACACCTTGATGACTTCTAAGAATGACCTTGTTGTGATTACCGGTAGACTGTGTGCGTGTGCGTGCGTGTGTGAGGATGGTGACTGTTACCGGGAGGAGTTGTCGTGTTGTATGTAGATATACAGTTTATAATTATAATACCTGGAAAGAGAGAAGCAAAGATGAAACACTCACTCACTCACTCACTCACATGTTTACTGTGGTTGTGATTCCGAGATATAAAGAAATTGTTTGCTACTCTTGAGTGTAATCCGTGCTAACTGATGAACCAAGCCGTGAGCGCCTGTATTGTCGTCACTAATGATGTGTTAAGTTTTAATGACGTGTGTTTGTGGTTTTATGAAGTGGGTGTATTGATCGACCTGGTTGTGGAGTGTGGCTGGGTGGATGACTGAGTGGTTCCCATGCAGAGTGGGTGGGGGGGGGGGGGGAGAGGATACCAGAGTGTGTGGGGAGGTTACTGTGGGAGGAATACCAGAGTGTGTGGGGAGGGATACCATTGTGGAGAGGTTACTGCGGGTGCATACCAGAGTGTGTGTGGGGAGGATACCAGGGTATGTGGGGAGGGTACTGAAGAGGGATACCAGAGTGTGTGGGAGGTTACTGGGGAGGATACCAGAGTGTGTGAGGAGGTTACTCTGTGGTGGTAGTGGAGGTGAGGGTGGTGGTGGAGGTGAGGGTGAGGGTGGAGGTGAGGATGGTGGTGGTAGAGGTGAGGATGGTGGTGGTGAGGGTGAAGGTGGAGGTGAGGGTGGTGAAGGCGGCGGTGGTGGTAGTGGTGACCGTGCGCGACCCGCCTTGTGAATGAGCCGCCTTAATTGTGCGGTTGTTCTGGGTGGAATATGGGTCATTATAACCATGGTTTAGGTTGGATGGTATGACAGTGTGGTGATTGAGAAGGGGGGTTGAATGGGTTGCGGGAATGCGTGCAGAAATGCGTGAGGAGCGTGCGCGAGGGATGGGTGCGCGAGAGGGAGGGTGCGAGGGTCAGTGTGGTGGCGAGTGCGGCGCGAGAAGGATGTTGTGGGGCGCGGACGGGCGATGAGGACGGCGTGGCCAGAGTGCGACAGTGATGCTGCCGTGTGGCGTCCTGATGGAGAGCGTCGTGCCGCCAGACACCATGTCCACCCCAGACCCCGCTCCTCCCTGCAAGCGACCCGCCAATAACAGCGCCGCCCGTGGCACACCAGACTCTACCCGGACAGTGCCCACCCACGGTGCCGGGGGTCCCAGCTTGCCTCTTCCTACTTCTGCTTCCTCTCAGCCCCGAGGGGCACCTAAGAGCAGCATCTCACCCATGTCATCCCCACGCCCACAGAAGAGTACACCACCGATTTGTGTCTCCCCAACTCCAAAGTTGTCACCACCACCCGCCAGCCCCAGTGGTGGGCGGAGGTCCCCCATTAGGGGCTCTCCAACGAAGGCTCCGAGCCCCGGCAGTCCTCTGCTGGCCAGAGACCAAAGTTCCCCGGCCAAGGGCACGGGCGCCGCTAAAGGTGGTCAGGCCAAGACCTCCCCGGTTCCTGCCACCACCATTTCCCAGGCGCCTGCCACCAAGACCTCCCCGGTTCCTGCCACCACCATTTCCCAGGCGCCTGCCACCAAGACCTCCCCGGTTCCTGCCACCAAAACTTTCCAGGCACCTGCCACCAAGATCTCCCCGGCTCCTGCCACCACCATTTCCCAGGCGCCTGCCACCAAGACCTCCCCGGTTCCTGCCACCAAAACTTTCCAGGCACCTGCCACCAAGATCTCCCCGGCTCCTGCCACTACCATTTCCCAGGCGCCTGCCACCCCCATTTCCCAGGCGCCTGCCACCACCATTTCCCAGGCGCCTGCCACCACCATTTCCCAGGCGCCTGCCATTAAGACCTCCCCGGTTCCTGACACCAAAACTTCCCAGGCCCCTGCCACCAAAACTTCCCAGGCCCCTGCCACCAAGACCTCCCCCGTTCCTGCCACCAAAATTTTTCAGGCACCTGCCACCAAGATCTCCCCGGCTCCTGCCACTACCATTTCCCAGGCGCCTATCACCACCATTTCCCAGGCCACTGCCACCACCATTTCCCAGGCCCCTGCCACCAAAACTTCCCAGGCCCCTGCCACCAAAACATCCCAGGCCCCTGCCACCAAAGCTTCCCAGGCCCCTGCCACCAAAACTTCCCAGGCCCCTGCCACCAAAACTTCCCAGGCCCCTGCCACCAAAACTTCCCAGGCCCCTGCCACCAAAACTTCCCAGGCCCCTGCCACCAAAGCTTCCCAGGCCCCTGCCACCAAAGCTTCCCAGGCCCCTGCCACCAAAACTTCCCAGGCCCCTGCCACCAAAACTTCCCAGGCCCCTGCCACCAAAACTTCCCAGGCCCCTGCCACCAAAACCTCCCAGGCGCCTGCCAACGCACCCGCGACCTCCAGTACACCTGTGAGCGTCACCGTCAGCGGCAGCACCACCACCGGCGGCGCAATGACCAAGTTCTTGTCTTCTACCGGAGGGGCGAAGAGCGGCCAAGGGAACTCGCGTAGCCCACGGGTGCCGCCCCCGCACCGCCTTATCCGTCAGCACTCGCTGGCGGCAGTGCTGGGGCTCTTTCGTGGGCGGGATGAGCGTGGTGTTGGTCTTTCCGACATACCAGATGACTGGCACACCGTCAGGGAGGAGCCGGAGGATCTGGAAAGATCTTCAGGCAGCAACAACTCTCGCTCACACTCGATCCCGTCCACTTCGGTGCCGCACCTGCCGCAAGATGCTCGCCGCAAGCGACGCAGCTCCTGCCATACCGATATTTCAGGGATGACACAGATGATTCCCATCATCCCACCTCACGCTATCAAAAAGAAACCTCTGACCAGCGAGATAGCAGCAGCGGCTGTGACGACTCGTCGGTGTTCCCTGACGCTGCCGTATGCGAGGCTGTATGGGTCGTGGCAGAGCACTGTGTCTGCCCCTGGTAGCCGCCATGGTAGTAACGAGATGCCTCCTTCGGCTGGTGTCTTGCCTCGCCGAGGACCATCTGTACAGGTGGAGATGACCCATATAGGGGGAGGCGCCCCCGCCCTCCCTAACAGCTGCACTTCTGCCCAGGCGACATCGACGATGACCGTTACGTCGTCGACTATTGTTACCACCTCCTCCATGACAACCTCCTCCTCGACAGCCCCTCTCCTTCCCTCCACCCCCCATGACCTCCTGTGTGACACCGGTCTTGTTACCCTGAATGAGGCTATCACTCAACTCCTCGCTTGCACCTTACAGAAAGTTCCCATGAAGGACTTCGGGTCGGAGGTGCGTGCCTCCATGGACATCGCGCACTTCCTGTCCCAGGCGACGCTGGCGCTGGACATTGTGGAGACCTCCCTGGAGGGCATCTGCGACATGCTCCTCACAAAGTTGTTGGAGCAGGACGAGCCTCTCTGCTCTGTAGCTGAGGCCAAGTCCATACTCTTCACCCACGACACATGTGAGTACTCATATCCTTGTAGTATGATGCGGGGGACACACCCACCGGCCCACCGTTGTGTTCAGTGACCGTGTGACTCAGCGTCCACGTGTGTCACTGAGTGCCCATGTGTGTCCCTGAGTGCCCACGCATAAGGGAGCAGAGGGCAGATGGGTGTTGTGCTGCAGTAATGATTAAGGTGTGTGTGTCCCCTCCCACAGGTGTTAAGGCTCATCATCATGTCTTTTTGTCCCAGGATGAAGTACCGTATTGGAGTGCGGTTCGCAACTTCCATCAGCTCTTCTCTTAAACTTGTTGTGTCGTGTTCACCGGCGTTTAGTTAAGAGTTGTCAAAAACTGTCATCGTAAATTAACTGATAGAATATTACAGTGTCAACGAAACTATACGGCATAAACTAACATTTATTATATAACGTCAGCAAAATTATACGACTTAAACTTCCGATTTATTTTAATTCAACGTCGATGAATTTCTTACAGATAGCTTTACTGAACAAATTAATGTTGCATGGCTTGTAAATTTGTCGATCGGTTCAGCCATTTTTATAGCTCCGAGCGCATTGTGGTGAGTCAACGTGGAATCTGTGGTCACTTTACTGTCCATTGCCCATAACCTTTCCTCAACATTGTCGTCCTAACAAGGTTAATACAGCGTATGCAAAAGGGTTAAGCCGTCATCTTGAAAAGGTTAAACCATATCCCTGAAATGATTAAAACTATTATTCAAAGGGCTAATTTATTGTTCTCTAAGGGGTTAAACAACTATCGTCTTCAAAGATTAAACTATGTTCCTCAAAGGGTTTAAACCATTGCCTAAAGGTGATTAAACTATCATCTTCAAAGGGTTAAACCATTACCCTCAAAAGGTTAAACCATCTTTTTAAAATGGTTAACATTGAAGCCAAAAGTTAACATCGTGCGAGTGGTTTAGTTGAAGTATAGCCACTATGCAGCGTCTCTCCAGTTATTGTGTTGTAAATCAAGTGTTTGGACAAGTTAAACCTAATCTATAAACACAATAACGTATGATACATTGACTCTAATAACGCGTGAGATATTTTATGTATGAAAATCTGGTTATTATGTATCGATTACTCTGTGTATATATATAATGTTTACTTTCAGGTCTTAGAGGGAGAAGAGGTGATGTTGGAGCAATGTATAACTCTTTAAAATTTTTAGAATATTAATAGTTATGTTTGTTTGTAAATATACCGAGAGTTTAAAAGGAAGTATTGTGAAGAGGGTAAACATATCACTGTAAACAGACCTAGGCTTTTAAACGTGACTGGGGAAGGTAGCTTGATAACCTACTCTACGTGACACACACACACAATTTAACTTAAGCCTCAAAACAACAACTAAACCTGATACTGAAATTTATTCCATATGGTCGTTCTTTGACGATGATCTGCCGTCAGCTGTCGACTCCGGGGATAAGCTGCCGTGAAAGAATTTTGTCGAATTTTTCTTGGTATCCGTCGACTGAGGGCAACCAACCGTGAAAGTATTGTGTCGACGGTCTTTCATCGTCCTTTTTCTGCCGGTAAACAGAGTATTCAACTAGCTAAAACCAGATTGAGGCATCTGTCGACTTCAAGCCATTGTGTGACCTTTTTCGATGTCGATCTGCCAGCCGTCAATACTTTCAACAACCGTGAAGGCTCTCGTGTCGAACTATCTACCTACCGGCATTTGTCGACTCAAAACCACTGTGCGTGCGTGCGTGCGTATGAATGGTATACCGTCATCAGTCGAATGAGGGCCTCGTATCACCCTGACATACGTGGTCATTCTTCTCACATGCGCCCCCCCCCCCCCCCTCCTACTGTTGACCGTGCAGAACCATCCACCGTCTGTAGCGATAATCGTGAGAAGGGGGAAGGGACACACACATACACCCACACCCACCCACACACAAACGAGTCGAATTTTACGTAACTATCGCCATTATTCATTGTAAAACGCTGTGTAATAATTCTTCAAACTTTTTATCTCATTCGTCAAATATATTCCCGAAGTTTCATCCCAAATCCCTCCTACCCAACGGAACACCCTTAAGAAATCGATCGGATGCTTTGACATTTTCATTAATCCCTTAAAATACGAGACTTGATTCCTCATAGGCCAAGAACACCTCTCCATTAATGTTGTTGTTGGTGGTGGCCATAGTAACAAGCTATTAGGCGAAATACAAAACATTAGCCTCTTCAGTTGGTCCGATAATTCACCAGGTAGCCTGTCGAGTTACCATGGTGAGTGTGAGAGATGTAATAATAATAATAATAATAATAATAATAATAATAATATAATAAACGGTTTATTAATAGAGTTACAGCTGAAAATATACAAACTTACATTTGATTTAGACATAATGATATGCGTTGAATACATTTACAGGGCTGTACAGTACATAAATCAGGAGTTGTTTATTATTTTTGCAATAGATGGGATGGTGTGAGAGGTGGGGGTGGAAGTTGGAGGAGTGAGTGTGTGAGAGGTGGGGGTGTAAGTTGGAGGAGTGAGTGTGTGAGAGGTAGGGGTGTAAGTTGGAGGAGTGAGTGTGTGAGAGGTGGGGGTGTAAGTTGGAGGAGTGAGTGTGTGAGAGGTAGGGGTGTAAGTTGGAGGAGTGAGTGTGTGAGAGGTGGGGTGTAAGTTGGAGGAGTGAGTGTGAGAGGTGGGGTGTAAGTTGGAGGAGTGAGTGTGAGAGGTGGGGTCTAAGTTGGAGGAGTGAGTGTGAGAGGTGGGGTCTAAGTTGGAGGAGTGTGAGAAGGAGGGTGTGAGAGATGTGGGTATGAGAGGTGGGATGTGAGAGGGAGGATGTGAGAAGGAGAGTGTGTGAGGTAATCCTTAAGTTCCTCTTAATAGTGAGAGGAGGTCTGTTATTCTTGTAGATGAGAGAGAGAGAGAGAGAGAGAGAGAGAGAGAGAGAGAGAGAGAGAGTAGGGTAATTGTAAGAAAATAATGATAAAGAGAGGAATAATGCTGAACGTAAGAGTCAAGAGAGACCTGAACGAGTAAGAGGTGTAGAGGAGGAAGGAAGGAAGAAAGAGTAAGAGGTAGAGGAAGAGGAGGAGGAAGGAAGAGTAAGAGGTGTAGAGGAGGAGGAAGGAAGGAAGAAAGAGTAAGAGGTGTAGAGGAGGAGGAGGAAGGAAGAGTAAGAGGTGTAGAGGAGGAGGAACGAAGAGAAGAGTAAGAGGTGTAGAGGAGGAGGAGGAAGGAAGAGTAAGAGGTGTAGAGGAGGAGGAAGGAAGGAAGAAAGAGTAAGAGGTAGAGGAGGAGGAGGAAGGAAGGAAGAAAGAGTAAGAGATGTAGAGGAGGAGGAGGAAGGAAGAGTAAGAGGTGTAGAGGAGGAGGAAGGAAGGAAGAAAGAGTAAGAGGTAGAGGAGGAGGAGGAAGGAAGGAAGAAAGAGTAAGAGGTGCAGAGGAGGAGGAAGGAAGAGTAAGAGGTGTAGAGGAGGAGGAACGAAGAAAGAGTAAGAGGTGTAGAGGAGGAGGAGGAGTAAGAGGTGTAGAGGAGGAGGAAGGAAGGAAGAAAGAGTAAGAGGTGTAGAGGAGGAGGAGGAAGGAAGAGTAAGAGGTGTAGAGGAGGAGGAAGGAAGGAAGAGTAAGAGGTGTAGAGGAGGAGGAGGAGTAAGAGGTGTGGAGGCGTAGGAGGAGGAGTAAGAGGTGTGGAGGCGTAGGAGGAGGAGTAAGAGGTGTGGAGGAGTAGGAGGAGGAGTAAGAGGTGTGGAGGAGTAGGAGGAGGAGTAAGAGGTGTGGAGGAGTAGGAGGAGGAGTAAGAGGTGTGGAGGAGAAGGAAGGAGAGTAAGCAGTGTGGAGGAGTAGGAGGGAAGAGTGAGCGGCGTGGAGGAGAAGGAAGGAAGAGAAGGAAGAAAGAGTAAGAGGTGTGGAGGAGAAGGAAGGAAGAGTAAGAGGTGTGGAGGAGAAGGAAGGAAGAGTAAGAGGTGTGGAGGAGAAGGAAGGAAGAATAAGCGGTGTGGAGGAGAAGGAAGGAAGAGTAAGCGGTGTGGAGGAGTAGGAGGGAAGAGTGAGCGGCGTGGAGGAGAAGGAAGGAAGAGAAGGAAGAAAGGGTAAGAGGTGTGGAGGAGAAGGAAGGAAGAGTAAGCGGTGTGGAGGAGGAGGAGGGAAGAGTGAGCGGCGTGGAGGAGAAGGAAGGAAGAGAAGGAAGAAAGGGTAAGAGGTGTGGAGGAGAAGGAAGGAAGAGTAAGCGGTGTGGAGGAGTAGGAGGGAAGAGTGAGCGGCGTGGAGGAGAAGGAAGGAAGAGTAAGCGGTGTGGAGGAGAAGGAGGGAAGAGTGAGCGGCGTGGAGGAGAAGGAAGGAAGAGAAGGAAGAAAGGGTAAGAGGTGTGGAGGAGAAGGAAGGAAGAGTAAGCGGTGTGGAGGAGTAGGAGGGAAGAGTGAGCGGCGTGGAGGAGAAGGAAGGAAGAGTAAGCGGTGTGGAGGAGAAGGAAGGAAGAGAAGGAAGAAAGAGTAAGAGGTGTGGAGAAGGAAGGAAGAGTAAGAGGTGTGTAGGAGAATGAAGGAAGAGAAGGAAGAAAGAGTAAGAGGTGTGGAGGAGAAGGAAGGAAGAGTATGAGGTGTGGAGGAGAAGGAAGGAAGAGTATGAGGTGTGGAGGAGAAGGAAGAAAGAGTAAGAGGTGTGGAGGAGAAGGAAGGAAGAGTAAGCGGTGTGTAGGAGAAGGAAGGAAGAGTAAGAGGTGTGGAGAATGAAGGAAGAGAAGGAAGGAAGAGTATGAGGTGTGGAGGAGTAGGAAGGAAGAGTGAGAGGTGTGGAGGAGAAGGAAGGAAGAGTAAGAGGTGTGTAGGAGAAGGAAGGAAGAGAAGGAAGAAAGAGTAAGAGGTGTGTAGGAGAAGGAAGGAAGAGAAGGAAGAAAGGGTAAGAGGTGTGGAGGAGGAGGAAGGAAGAGTAAGAGGTGTGGAGGAGAAGGAAGGAAGAGTAAGAGGTGTGGAGGAGAAGGAAGGGAGAGTAAGAGGTGTGGAGGAGAAGGAAGGAAGAGAAGGAAGAAAGAGTAAGAGGTGTGGAGGAGAAGGAAGGAAGAGTAAGAGGTGTGGAGGAGAAGGAACGAAGAGTAAGCGGTGTGGAGGAGAAGGAAGGAAGAGTAAGCGGTGTGGAGGAGGAGCAGGGAAGAGAAAGATTCGTGGAAGAGAAGGAAGGAAAAGTAAGAGGTGTGGAGGAAGAGGGAAGAAAGACTGATGATGCGCGGAGGAAGAGGTGTTGAGAAGGAAGGAAGGAAGAGCGAGAGGCGTGGAGAAGGAGGGATAGGGAGAGGCGTGGAGAAGGAGAGAGAGGAATGAAGACGAAGAGGTGTGCAAGAGAGGGAAGGAAGAGTAAGAGGCGAGGAGGAGGGGGGAGAAAGATTCATTCTCTGTTAAACTGTAGGCGGGGTGTTTGTAGGAGGGGTGCGTGTAGGAGTGGGTGCCTGTAGGAGGGGTGCCTATAGGGGATGTGCCTGTGGGTGGGGTGTCTGTAGGGGGTGTGCCTGTAGGAGGGGTGCCTGTGGGTGGGGTGCCTGTAGGTGGGGGTGTCAGTAGGGATGTGCCGAGAGGCTGTGATGTAGTGATTGAGGCTTCAGGTGCTCTATAAATACGGGTTGCGAATCAGTTTATTTACTATTGGGAAAATAAGAAACTGTATTTAACAGACATGACAATGGGTAACGGAAGCTTGAAGATGACGTGTAATAAGAATAACAGGAAATAGGAAATGATTTAATAAAGATGGTAACAGAGTAATGTTAGAGTATTATTGAGTAAATTTAAACACATTACTTCGCCATACTGTACACAAGAGATGAAAGAGCCCCTGACACACACACACACACACACACACACACACACACATATGTACTCTACTGCAGGGGAAGGAGTAACCGTCTCGACTGTTCTCCGTCAAAGTTAAGGCAGTAGGATATCACGTATGGCTGGTTGAAAGAGTAGTCAGAGGCGGGAAGGAATAATAACTCGCGTATTATGAAGGAACGAGTGATAACAGGATAAAAGAGAAGATGGAAGAAAGACGAGGAGAGCGTGGCAGGGGAGAAAATATATAGGGTAAAAAGGTGAGAAAGAAAAAGGAGAATAGTGTGTGTGTGTGGCGAAGGAGACGATAGCAGCAAGATAGATGGGTGGACAAGAGGGGAGGTGATATGGGCAGCAGCTAGAGGGACACGCCAGTAATAATAAGATGTGGCTACGTAGGACATACGAAGAATGATGTGATGACAAGTAAAGGTTATGTAATTAATATATGGCCATTTAGGACACGTAAAGAATATAATCTTGTGGGTACGTAGAGGACATGGGAGAAAATAACACAACAGAAGTGATATTGGATGAATTACTAAATACAAGATACACCCAAAATATTTCAATGAAACACCCCCCCCCCCCTTAAAAAAAAAAAGAAAAAATTACCGAAATCACAAAAAATAAAATGAATTAGGGCAAATAATTACGTCCACTCTAAAAAAAAAAATGCCAATTAATATCGTGTTTTCTCCAACAACTTCCCCCCCCCCCCCCACCCACTCCCCCCACCCCCTCCCCCCAAAAATATCTAAAGGGCCCCAAATGTCCCAAATACACTACTTCCACAGGTAAATTTTACTCACCAAACTCTACCTGTGTAAAAATTAGTGCTTGTTCACTCAAATTGGCCCCACTCTCAGGGAAGGTTAACCAAACCATTGAAACATAATGCCTCAAACAAACAATTTTTTTTTCAGTCTTGTTTTCACCTCAATTTTTGGGCAAACATTTGAGCACTGGGTGGAGAGGGAACACGGGGTGAGCTCTCATTACACTCTTAAGAAAAGGCGAGGAAATTCTCTCTCTCTCTCTCTCTCTCTCTCTCTCTCTCTCTCTCTCTCTCTCTCTCTCTCTCCTATGAGTTTCTGGCTTGCTTCCACTAATACTTTCTCTAGATTCCTCCATAACACTCCATTATTTAGAGTTGTGTCTTTACCACTTGCCTCTTCTCTAGGTTTTCTTGTGAGCGTTGTCTTCTTGTCGAACAGGCTCACTCCTGGGGGGGGGGGGGGGGGGGGTGAAGGTAACCTTTTGGTAGTCACAGAAACACACTATAGTCATTGATGTATCTTTTGAGTGTCGTGTTTGCCTGTGTGTCGTGTTTGCCTGTGTGTCGTGTTTGCCTGTGTGTCGTGTTTAACTGTGTGTCGTGTTTAACTGTGTGTCGTGGTTGCCTGTGTGTCGTGTTTAACTGTGTTTCGTGGTTGCCTGTGTGTCGTGTTTAACTGTGTGTCGTGTTTGCCTGTGTGTCGTGTTTGCCTGTGTGTCGTGTTTAACTGTGTGTCGTGTTTGCCTGCGTGTCGTGTTTGCCTGCGTGTCGTGTTTGCCTGCGTGTCGTGTTTGCCTGCGTGTCGTGTTTGCCTGCGTGTCGTGGTTGCCTGCGTGTCGTGTTGGTGTGATCTAACTCTCACCTTTTGTTTTTATACACCAGATGTATTCATTTCCGGTTCAGAAGTGGATAATCGATTTTTTTTTTTTTTTTTTTTGAGTTCATATTATACACACTACATATTTTTGGTGTGTTTGTACCGTTTGTGTTTGTACATTCATACTGATCTTCAATACATCTCTCATTTCCCTTTTGAGTTGTCTACGGAAAGTGTCTTTAAACTCCTGGGTTACTGTTACCTGTGTGTGTTCCTGTCATTACCTGTTACCTGTGTGTGTTCCTGTCATTACCTGTTACCTGTGTGTGTTCCTGTCATTACCTGTCACCAGTGTGTGTTCCTGTCATTACCTGTCACCTGTGTGTGTTCCTGTCATTACCTGTTACCTGTGTGTGTTCCTGTCATTACCTGTCACCTGTGTGTTCTTGTCATTACCTGTCACCAGTGTGTGTTGCTGTCATTACCTGTCACCTGTGTGTGTTCCTATCATTACCTGTCACCTGTGTATGTTCCTGTCATTACCTGTCACCAGTGTGTGTTGCTGTCATTACCTGTCACCTGTGTGTGTTCCTATCATTACCTGTCACCTGTCTGTGTTCCTGTCATTACCTGTCACCAGTGTGTGTTCCTATCATTGCCTGTCACCTGTGTGTGTTCCTGTCATTACCCATTATAAGTTTGGTCCAGATCGGTAAAGTAGTTTCCGAGTTTCTCGTGCGGACACACGCAGACAAACAAACAGACAGACAGACAGATCGACTTCTTTGTTTTATATATATACTGGAAGAATCGGCGCCCTCCGGTTGGCTCATCCGCTAGGCAACGGTAGGACACCACCCTCCGGGAGGCTCCACATTGTTTCACTGTTCAGTCCCCAAAACTTCTTCTTTCATCAATAGATCATTAACGGTGTATGTAAGTGCCACCATGTTTTTCACTACAACGGTACAGCAAAGTATATTTGTTTAGCATTAAACTGATGTTATTTTATTGTCTAATCATTACTACATATAACACCACCCATCATCACTACATATAACACCATCCGTCATCACTACATATAACACCACCCATCATCACTACATATAACACCACCCATCATCACTACATATAACACCACCCATCATCACTACATATGACAACATCCATCATCACTACATATAACACCAACCATCATCACTACATATAACACCATCCATCATCACTACATATAACACCACCCATCATCACAACATATAACACCACCCATCATCACTACATATAACACCACCCATCATCACTACATATAACACCATCTATCAACACTACATATAACACCATCCATCATCACTACATATAACACCATCCATCAGCACTACATATAACACCATCCATCATTACTACATATAACACCATCATCATCACTACATATAACACCACCCATCATCACTACATATAACACCATATATCATCACTACATATAACACCATCCATCATCACTACATATAACACCATCCATCATCACGACATAAAACACCATCCATCATCACTATAACAACAGCCATCATCGCTACATATAACACCATCTATCAACACTACATATTACATCATCCATCATCACTACATATATCACCATCCATCATGACTACATATAACAACAGTCATCATCACTACATATAACATCATCCATCATCACTACATATAACACCATCCATCATCACTACATATAACACCATATATCATCACTACATATAACACCATCCATCATCACTACATATAACACCATCCATCAGCACTACATATAACACCATCCATCGTTACTACATATAACACCATCCATCATCACTATAACAACAGCAATCATCACTACATATAACACCATCCATCAACACTACATATAACACCATCCATCAGCACTACATATAACACCATCCATCATCACTACTTATAGCATCAGCCATCATCACTACATATAACACCATCCATCATCACTACATATAACACCATCCATCATCACTACATATAACACCATCCATCATCACTACATATAACACCATCCATCATCACTACATATAACACCATATATCATCACTACATATAACACCATCTATCATCACTACATATAACACCATCCATCATCACTACATATAACATCAGCCATCATCACTACATATAACACCATCCATCATCACTACATATAACGCCATATATCATCACTACATATAACACCATCCATCATCTCTACATATAACACCATCCATCAGCACTACATATACCACCATCCATCATCACTACATATAACTCCATCCATCATCACTACATATAACACCATCCATCATCACTACATATAACTCCATCCATCATCACTGCATATAACTCCATCCATCATCACTACATATAACACCATATATCATCACTGCATATAACACCATCCAACATCACTACATATAACACCACCCATCATCACTACGTATAACAACATCCATCATCACTACATATAACACCATCCATCATCACTACATATAACACCATCCATCATCACTACATATAACACCATCCATTATCACTACAGATCGGTAAAGTTGTTTCCGAGATTCATATACATTGCATCACCACTATACACATAACCATATACACCTATCACCACTATACACACATCATCACCATACACTTTGTATCACCACTATACACACATGATCACCATACTCTTTGTATCACCACTATATACACATCATCACCATACAGTTTGTATCACCACTATACACACATGATCACCATACTCTTTGTATCACCACTATACACACATCATCACCATACTCTTTGCATCACCACTATACACACATCATCACCATACTCTTTGTATCACCACTATACACACATCATCACCATACTCTTTGTATCACCACTAGACACACATCATCACCATACTCTTTGTATCACCACTATACACACATCATCACCATACTCTTTGTATCACCACTATGCACACATCATCACCATACTCTTTGTATCACCACTATACACACATCATCACCATACTCTTTGTATCACCACTATACACACATCATCACCATACTCTTTGTATCACCACTATATACACATCATCACCATACACTTTGTATCACCACTATACACACATGATCACCATACTCTGTGTATCACCACTATACACACATCATCACCATACTCTTTGTATCACCACTATACACACATTATCACCATACTCTTTGTATCACCACTATACACACATCACCATACACTTTGTATCACCACTATACACACATCACCATACTCTTTGTATCACCACTATACACACATCATCACCATACTCTTTGTATCACCACTATACACACATCATCACCATACTCTTTGTATCACCACTATGTACATTACATAACACCACACAAATAATACAATTTTGTTACGTTTGTACTGTATCTAAGCTCACTTTTATCTTGCTACAATAATTGGAGACGTTGGTCGGTGTTTGATGTAGGTATGTAAGTTATAAATAGATTTGTCCTTCGATCTTTAAAATGGAAAACAAAAATTTACAAAATCGATCGATTTCTCTAAGGGAAATCTAATGTATATTAAACAACAAATATTAGCCTCCCACTTACATTACTTTGGGTAAGGCCGGTTGTCGAAAACCGTTTTGGTCAAAGAAACTTGACCTTGGTGAGAAAACTGCTTCTGATAAGGATGCCGTCACTCTGAGCTACCTCAAACTGTATAAGGAGAAGTTTACCGAAAATTTAATTATATTGCCACACGAAGAAAACCTTAATATAAAGGTAAAATTAATGAGTGGAATTCGGACCCTGTCAAAAGTAAAGATCCCTGCCTCGGACTTACTGCAAGGAGAGGAAGTGATTTTTCCTTCCCTCTGTCAACATTACTTCTACGGCAGAATAATATATCACGTGACCGAGGAGGCCTCCGAGACCGAGGACGCCTCCGTGACCGAGGACGCCTCCGTGACCGAGGACGCCTCCGTGACCGAGGACGCCTCCGTGCCCGAGGACGCCTCCGTGACCGAGGACGCCTCCGTGACCGTGGACGCCTCCGTGACCGAGGAGGCCTCCGTGACCGAGGACGCCTCCGTGACCGAGGAGGCCTCCGTGACCGAGGAGGCCTCCGTGGCCGTGGACGCCTCCGTGACCGTGGACGCCTCCGTGACCGAGGAGGCCTCCGGGACCGAGGAGTTCTCCGTCAACCAGGAGGCCTTTGTGACCGAGTACGCCCCAGTCTCCGAGGAAATCCCAGTCTTAAGTGACGCCGAGTTTGCCGCACTCTTCGGGAGTTCCTCAATCATCGGGGACGACTCATTCTTCGAGAATGACTTATCCGAGGACGCCTCAGTGAGTGCGTTATTAGGAGAAATGAGTTTATCGGTGGTCTGTTTCCTCGGGTTGTTTGGTATAAATATGTTATTAATAAAATGTATCTATGCGCATGATGCCCTAGATGAATGCTTTTGCTGGCTATTTTCTTATTCTGTTGTGTTAGTGTGCCTCATAATGAGGTTTTTTTATGAAATGTGGTGTTTGAAATGTTCCGTAAGGAAATGAGCCTTAAAAAATTATGAAAAAAGGGCAAATGATTTTTTTCTTGTTTAATTATTCACTCTATCCACTACACTGTTATCTACATTCTCTACACTATCACCTACATGACAACTAATGCACTATTATCTACACTACAACTAATGCACTATTATCTACGCTACAACTAATGCACTATTATCTACACTTCAACTAATGCACTATTATCTACACTACAACTAATGCACTATTATCTACACTACAACTAATGCACTATTATCTACACTACAACTAATGCACTATTATCTACGCTACAACTAATGCACTATTATCTACACTTCAACTAATGCACTATTATCTACTCTACAACTAATGCACTATTATCTACACTACAACTAATGCACTATTATCTACACTACAACTAATGCACTATTATCTACACTACAACTAATGCACTATTATCTACACTACAACTAATGCACTATTATCTACACTACAACTAATGCACTATTATCTACACTACAACTAATGCACTATTATCAACACTACAACTAATGCACTATTATCGACTCTACAACTAATGCACTATTATCTACACCCATCATCACAACATATAACACCACCCATCATCACTACATATAACACCATCCATCATCACTACATTTAACACCATCCATCATTACTACATATAACACCATCTATCAACACTACATATAACACCATCCATCATTACTACATATAACAACATCCATCATCACTACATATAACACCACCCATCGTCACTACATATAACACCACCCATCGTCACTACATATGACAACATCCATCATCACTACATATAACACCATCCATCATCACTACATATAACACTATCCATCATCACTACATATATCACCACCCATCATCACTACATATAACACCACCCATCATCACTACATATAACACCATCCATCATCACTACATATAACACCACCCATCATCACTACATATAACACCACCCATCATCACTACATATAACACCACCCATCATCACTACATATAACACCACCCATCATCACTACATATAACACCACCATCATCACTACATATAACACCATCCATCATCACTACATTTAACACCATCCATCATCACTACATATAACACCATCCATCATCACTACATATAACACCATCCATCATCACTACATATAACACCACCCATCATCACTACATATAACCCCATCCATCATCACTACATATAACACCATCCATCATCACTACATATAACACCATCCATCATCACTACATATAACACCATCCATCATCACTACATATAAAACCATCTATCAACACTACATATAACACCAGCCATCATCACTACAAATAACACCAGCCATCATCACTACATATAACACCAGCCATCATCACTACATATAACACCATCCATCATCACTACATATAACACCATCCATCATCACTACATATAACACCACCCATCATCACTACATATAACACCACCCATCATCACTACATATAACACCATCCATCATCACGACATAAAACACCATCCATCATCACTATAACAACAGCCATCATCACTACATATAACACCATCTATCAACACTACATATAACACCATCCATCATCACTACATATAACACCATCCATCAGCACTACATATAACACCATCCATCATTACTACATATAACACCATCATCATCACTACATATAACACCACCCATCATCACTACATATAACACCATATATCATCACTACATATAACACCATCCATCATCACTACATATAACACCATCCATCATCACGACATAAAACACCATCCATCATCACTATAACAACAGCCATCATCGCTACATATAACACCATCTATCAACACTACATATTACATCATCCATCATCACTACATATATCACCATCCATCATGACTACATATAACAACAGTCATCATCACTACATATAACATCATCCATCATCACTACATATAACACCATCCATCATCACTACATATAACACCATATATCATCACTACATATAACACCATCCATCATCACTACATATAACACCATCCATCAGCACTACATATAACACCATCCATCGTTACTACATATAACACCATCCATCATCACTATAACAACAGCCATCATCACTACATATAACACCATCCATCAACACTACATATAACACCATCCATCAGCACTACATATAACACCATCCATCATCACTACATATAGCATCAGCCATCATCACTACATATAACACCATCCATCATCACTACATATAACACCATCCATCATCACTACATATAACACCATCCATCATCACTACATATAACACCATATATCATCACTACATATAACACCATATATCATCACTACATATAAAACCATCTATCATCACTACATATAACACCATCCATCATCACTACATATAACATCAGCCATCATCACTACATATAACACCATCCATCATCACTACATATAACGCCATATATCATCACTACATATAACACCATCCATCATCTCTACATATAACACCATCCATCAGCACTACATATACCACCATCCATCATCACTACATATAACTCCATCCATCATCACTACATATAACACCATCCATCATCACTACATATAACTCCATCCATCATCACTGCATATAACTCCATCCATCATCACTACATATAACACCATATATCATCACTGCATATAACACCATCCAACATCACTACATATAACACCACCCATCATCACTACGTATAACAACATCCATCATCACTACATATAACACCATCCATCATCACTACATATAACACCATCCATCATCACTACATATAACACCATCCATCATCACTACATATAACACCATCCATCATCACTACATATAACACCATCCATCATCACTACAGATCGGTAAAGTTGTTTCCGAGATTCATATACATTGCATCACCACTATACACATAACCATATACACCTATCACCACTATACACACATCATCACCATACACTTTGTATCACCACTATACACACATGATCACCATACTCTTTGTATCACCACTATATACACATCATCACCATACAGTTTGTATCACCACTATACACACATGATCACCATACTCTTTGTATCACCACTATACACACATCATCACCATACTCTTTGCATCACCACTATACACACATCATCACCATACTCTTTGTATCACCACTATACACACATCATCACCATACTCTTTGTATCACCACTAGACACACATCATCACCATACTCTTTGTATCACCACTATACACACATCATCACCATACTCTTTGTATCACCACTATGCACACATCATCACCATACTCTTTGTATCACCACTATACACACATCATCACCATACTCTTTGTATCACCACTATACACACATCATCACCATACTCTTTGTATCACCACTATATACACATCATCACCATACACTTTGTATCACCACTATACACACATGATCACCATACTCTGTGTATCACCACTATACACACATCATCACCATACTCTTTGTATCACCACTATACACACATTATCACCATACTCTTTGTATCACCACTATACACACATCACCATACACTTTGTATCACCACTATACACACATCACCATACTCTTTGTATCACCACTATACACACATCATCACCATACTCTTTGTATCACCACTATACACACATCATCACCATACTCTTTGTATCACCACTATGTACATTACATAACACCACACAAATAATACAATTTTGTTACGTTTGTACTGTATCTAAGCTCACTTTTATCTTGCTACAATAATTGGAGACGTTGGTCGGTGTTTGATGTAGGTATGTAAGTTATAAATAGATTTGTCCTTCGATCTTTAAAATGGAAAACAAAAATTTACAAAATCGATCGATTTCTCTAAGGGAAATCTAATGTATATTAAACAACAAATATTAGCCTCCCACTTACATTACTTTGGGTAAGGCCGGTTGTCGAAAACCGTTTTGGTCAAAGAAACTTGACCTTGGTGAGAAAACTGCTTCTGATAAGGATGCCGTCACTCTGAGCTACCTCAAACTGTATAAGGAGAAGTTTACCGAAAATTTAATTATATTGCCACACGAAGAAAACCTTAATATAAAGGTAAAATTAATGAGTGGAATTCGGACCCTGTCAAAAGTAAAGATCCCTGCCTCGGACTTACTGCAAGGAGAGGAAGTGATTTTTCCTTCCCTCTGTCAACATTACTTCTACGGCAGAATAATATATCACGTGACCGAGGAGGCCTCCGAGACCGAGGACGCCTCCGTGACCGAGGACGCCTCCGTGACCGAGGACGCCTCCGTGACCGAGGACGCCTCCGTGCCCGAGGACGCCTCCGTGACCGAGGACGCCTCCGTGACCGTGGACGCCTCCGTGACCGAGGAGGCCTCCGTGACCGAGGAGGCCTCCGTGACCGAGGAGGCCTCCGTGACCGAGGAGGCCTCCGTGGCCGTGGACGCCTCCGTGACCGTGGACGCCTCCGTGACCGAGGAGGCCTCCGGGACCGAGGAGTTCTCCGTCAACCAGGAGGCCTTTGTGACCGAGTACGCCCCAGTCTCCGAGGAAATCCCAGTCTTAAGTGACGCCGAGTTTGCCGCACTCTTCGGGAGTTCCTCAATCATCGGGGACGACTCATTCTTCGAGAATGACTTATCCGAGGACGCCTCAGTGAGTGCGTTATTAGGAGAAATGAGTTTATCGGTGGTCTGTTTCCTCGGGTTGTTTGGTATAAATATGTTATTAATAAAATGTATCTATGCGCATGATGCCCTAGATGAATGCTTTTGCTGGCTATTTTCTTATTCTGTTGTGTTAGTGTGCCTCATAATGAGGTTTTTTTATGAAATGTGGTGTTTGAAATGTTCCGTAAGGAAATGAGCCTTAAAAAATTATGAAAAAAGGGCAAATGATTTTTTTCTTGTTTAATTATTCACTCTATCCACTACACTGTTATCTACATTCTCTACACTATCACCTACATGACAACTAATGCACTATTATCTACACTACAACTAATGCACTATTATCTACGCTACAACTAATGCACTATTATCTACACTTCAACTAATGCACTATTATCTACACTACAACTAATGCACTATTATCTACACTACAACTAATGCACTATTATCTACACTACAACTAATGCACTATTATCTACGCTACAACTAATGCACTATTATCTACACTACAACTAATGCACTATTATCTACACTACAACTAATGCACTATTATCTACACTACAACTAATGCACTATTATCTACACTACAACTAATGCACTATTATCTACACTACAACTAATGCACTATTATCAACACTACAACTAATGCACTATTATCGACTCTACAACTAATGCACTATTATCTACACCCATCATCACAACATATAACACCACCCATCATCACTACATATAACACCACCCATCATCACTACATATAACACCATCCATCATCACTACATTTAACACCATCCATCATTACTACATATAACACCATCTATCAACACTACATATAACACCATCCATCATTACTACATATAACAACATCCATCATCACTACATATAACACCACCCATCGTCACTACATATAACACCACCCATCGTCACTACATATGACAACATCCATCATCACTACATATAACACCATCCATCATCACTATAACAACAGCCATCATCACTACATATAACACCATCCATCATCACTACATATAACACCATCCATCATCACTACATATAACACCATCCATCATCACTACATATAGCACCAGCCATCATCACTACATATAACACCATCCATCATCACTACATATAACACCATCCATCATCACTACATATAACACCATCCATCATCACTACATATAACACCATCCATCATCACTACATATAACACCATCTATCATCACTACATATAACACCATCTATCATCACTACATATAACACCATCCATCATCACTACATATAACATCAGCCATCATCACTACATATAACACCATCCATCATCACTACATATAACGCCATACATCATCACTACATATAACACCATCCATCATCTCTACATATAACACCATCCATCAGCACTACATATACCACCATCCATCATCACTACATATAACTCCATCCATCATCACTACATATAACACCATCCATCATCACTACATATAACTCCATCCATCATCACTGCATATAACTCCATCCATCATCACTACATATAACACCATATATCATCACTGCATATAACACCATCCAACATCACTACATATAACACCACCCATCATCACTACGTATAACAACATCCATCATCACTACATATAACACCATCCATCATCACTACATATAACACCATCCATCATCACTACATATAACACCATCCATCATCACTACATATAACACCATCCATCATCACTACATATAACACCATCCATTATCACTACAGATCGGTAAAGTTGTTTCCGAGATTCATATACATTGCATCACCACTATACACATAACCATATACACCTATCACCACTATACACACATCATCACCATACACTTTGTATCACCACTATACACACATGATCACCATACTCTTTGTATCACCACTATATACACATCATCACCATACAGTTTGTATCACCACTATACACACATGATCACCATACTCTTTGTATCACCACTATACACACATCATCACCATACTCTTTGCATCACCACTATACACACATCATCACCATACTCTTTGTATCACCACTATACACACATCATCACCATACTCTTTGTATCACCACTAGACACACATCATCACCATACTCTTTGTATCACCACTATACACACATCATCACCATACTCTTTGTATCACCACTATGCACACATCATCACCATACTCTTTGTATCACCACTATACACACATCATCACCATACTCTTTGTATCACCACTATACACACATCATCACCATACTCTTTGTATCACCACTATATACACATCATCACCATACACTTTGTATCACCACTATACACACATGATCACCATACTCTGTGTATCACCACTATACACACATCATCACCATACTCTTTGTATCACCACTATACACACATTATCACCATACTCTTTGTATCACCACTATACACACATCACCATACACTTTGTATCACCACTATACACACATCACCATACTCTTTGTATCACCACTATACACACATCATCACCATACTCTTTGTATCACCACTATACACACATCATCACCATACTCTTTGTATCACCACTATGTACATTACATAACGCCACACAAATAATACAATTTTGTTACGTTTGTACTGTATCTAAGCTCACTTTTATCTTGCTACAATAATTGGAGACGTTGGTCGGTGTTTGATGTAGGTATGTAAGTTATAAATAGATTTGTCCTTCGATCTTTAAAATGGAAAACAAAAATTTACAAAATCGATCGATTTCTCTAAGGGAAATCTAATGTATATTAAACAACAAATATTAGCCTCCCACTTACATTACTTTGGGTAAGGCCGGTTGTCGAAAACCGTTTTGGTCAAAGAAACTTGACCTTGGTGAGAAAACTGCTTCTGATAAGGATGCCGTCACTCTGAGCTACCTCAAACTGTATAAGGAGAAGTTTACCGAAAATTTAATTATATTGCCACACGAAGAAAACCTTAATATAAAGGTAAAATTAATGAGTGGAATTCGGACCCTGTCAAAAGTAAAGATCCCTGCCTCGGACTTACTGCAAGGAGAGGAAGTGATTTTTCCTTCCCTCTGTCAACATTACTTCTACGGCAGAATAATATATCACGTGACCGAGGAGGCCTCCGAGACCGAGGACGCCTCCGTGACCGAGGACGCCTCCGTGACCGAGGACGCCTCCGTGACCGAGGACGCCTCCGTGCCCGAGGACGCCTCCGTGACCGAGGACGCCTCCGTGACCGTGGACGCCTCCGTGACCGAGGAGGCCTCCGTGACCGAGGACGCCTCCGTGACCGAGGAGGCCTCCGTGACCGAGGAGGCCTCCGTGGCCGTGGACGCCTCCGTGACCGTGGACGCCTCCGTGACCGAGGAGGCCTCCGGGACCGAGGAGTTCTCCGTCAACCAGGAGGCCTTTGTGACCGAGTACGCCCCAGTCTCCGAGGAAATCCCAGTCTTAAGTGACGCCGAGTTTGCCGCACTCTTCGGGAGTTCCTCAATCATCGGGGACGACTCATTCTTCGAGAATGACTTATCCGAGGACGCCTCAGTGAGTGCGTTATTAGGAGAAATGAGTTTATCGGTGGTCTGTTTCCTCGGGTTGTTTGGTATAAATATGTTATTAATAAAATGTATCTATGCGCATGATGCCCTAGATGAATGCTTTTGCTGGCTATTTTCTTATTCTGTTGTGTTAGTGTGCCTCATAATGAGGTTTTTTTATGAAATGTGGTGTTTGAAATGTTCCGTAAGGAAATGAGCCTTAAAAAATTATGAAAAAAGGGCAAATGATTTTTTTCTTGTTTAATTATTCACTCTATCCACTACACTGTTATCTACATTCTCTACACTATCACCTACATGACAACTAATGCACTATTATCTACACTACAACTAATGCACTATTATCTACGCTACAACTAATGCACTATTATCTACACTTCAACTAATGCACTATTATCTACACTACAACTAATGCACTATTATCTACACTACAACTAATGCACTATTATCTACACTACAACTAATGCACTATTATCTACGCTACAACTAATGCACTATTATCTACACTTCAACTAATGCACTATTATCTACTCTACAACTAATGCACTATTATCTACACTACAACTAATGCACTATTATCTACACTACAACTAATGCACTATTATCTACACTACAACTAATGCACTATTATCTACACTACAACTAATGCACTATTATCTACACTACAACTAATGCACTATTATCTACACTACAACTAATGCACTATTATCAACACTACAACTAATGCACTATTATCGACTCTACAACTAATGCACTATTATCTACACCCATCATCACAACATATAACACCACCCATCATCACTACATATAACACCATCCATCATCACTACATTTAACACCATCCATCATTACTACATATAACACCATCTATCAACACTACATATAACACCATCCATCATTACTACATATAACAACATCCATCATCACTACATATAACACCACCCATCGTCACTACATATAACACCACCCATCGTCACTACATATGACAACATCCATCATCACTACATATAACACCATCCATCATCACTACATATAACACTATCCATCATCACTACATATAACACCACCCATCATCACTACATATAACACCACCCATCATCACTACATATAACACCATCCATCATCACTACATATAACACCACCCATCATCACTACATATAACACCACCCATCATCACTACATATAACACCACCCATCATCACTACATATAACACCATCCATCATCACTACATTTAACACCATCCATCATCACTACATATAACACCATCCATCATCACTACATATAACACCATCCATCATCACTACATATAACACCACCCATCATCACTCCATATAACCCCCTCCATCATCACTATATATAACTCCATCCATCATCACTACATATAACACCATCCATCATTACTACATATAACAACATCAATCATCACTACATATAATACCATCTATCAACACTACATATAACACCATCCATCATCACTACATATAAAACCATCTATCAACACTACATATAACACCAGCCATCATCACTACATATAACACCAGCCATCATCACTACATATAACACCAACCATCATCACTACATATAACACCATCCATCATCACTACATATAACACCATCCATCATCACTACATATAACACCACCCATCATCACTACATATAACACCACCCATCATCACTACATATAACACCATCCATCATCACGACATAAAACACCATCCATCATCACTATAACAACAGCCATCATCACTACATATAACACCATCTATCAACACTACATATAACACCATCCATCATCACTACATATAACACCATCCATCAGCACTACATATAACACCATCCATCATTACTACATATAACACCATCATCATCACTACATATAACACCACCCATCATCACTACATATAACACCATATATCATCACTACATATAACACCATCCATCATCACTACATATAACACCATCCATCATCACGACATAAAACACCATCCATCATCACTATAACAACAGCCATCATCGCTACATATAACACTACATATTACATCATCCATCATCACTACATATATCACCATCCATCATGACTACATATAACAACAGTCATCATCACTACATATAACATCATCCATCATCACTACATATAACACCATCCATCATCACTACATATAACACCATATATCATCACTACATATAACACCATCCATCATCACTACATATAACACCATCCATCAGCACTACATATAACACCATCCATCGTTACTACATATAACACCATCCATCATCACTATAACAACAGCCATCATCACTACATATAACACCATCCATCAACACTACATATAACACCATCCATCAGCACTACATATAGCACCATCCATCATCACTACATATAGCATCAGCCATCATCACTACATATAACACCATCCATCATCACTACATATAACACCATCCATCATCACTACATATAACACCATCCATCATCACTACATATAACACCATATATCATCACTACATATAACACCATATATCATCACTACATATAACACCATCTATCATCACTACATATAACACCATCCATCATCACTACATATAACATCAGCCATCATCACTACATATAACACCATCCATCATCACTACATATAACGCCATATATCATCACTACATATAACACCATCCATCATCTCTACATATAACACCATCCATCAGCACTACATATACCACCATCCATCATCACTACATATAACTCCATCCATCATCACTACATATAACACCATCCATCATCACTACATATAACTCCATCCATCATCACTGCATATAACTCCATCCATCATCACTACATATAACACCATATATCATCACTGCATATAACACCATCCAACATCACTACATATAACACCACCCATCATCACTACGTATAACAACATCCATCATCACTACATATAACACCATCCATCATCACTACATATAACACCATCCATCATCACTACATATAACACCATCCATCATCACTACATATAACACCATCCATCATCACTACATATAACACCATCCATTATCACTACAGATCGGTAAAGTTGTTTCCGAGATTCATATACATTGCATCACCACTATACACATAACCATATACACCTATCACCACTATACACACATCATCACCATACACTTTGTATCACCACTATACACACATGATCACCATACTCTTTGTATCACCACTATATACACATCATCACCATACAGTTTGTATCACCACTATACACACATGATCACCATACTCTTTGTATCACCACTATACACACATCATCACCATACTCTTTGCATCACCACTATACACACATCATCACCATACTCTTTGTATCACCACTATACACACATCATCACCATACTCTTTGTATCACCACTAGACACACATCATCACCATACTCTTTGTATCACCACTATACACACATCATCACCATACTCTTTGTATCACCACTATGCACACATCATCACCATACTCTTTGTATCACCACTATACACACATCATCACCATACTCTTTGTATCACCACTATACACACATCATCACCATACTCTTTGTATCACCACTATATACACATCATCACCATACACTTTGTATCACCACTATACACACATGATCACCATACTCTGTGTATCACCACTATACACACATCATCACCATACTCTTTGTATCACCACTATACACACATTTTCACCATACTCCTTGTATCACCACTATACACACATCACCATACACTTTGTATCACCACTATACACACATCACCATACTCTTTGTATCACCACTATACACACATCATCACCATACTCTTTGTATCACCACTATACACACATCATCACCATACTCTTTGTATCACCACTATGTACATTACATAACGCCACACAAATAATACAATTTTGTTACGTTTGTACTGTATCTAAGCTCACTTTTATCTTGCTACAATAATTGGAGACGTTGGTCGGTGTTTGATGTAGGTATGTAAGTTATAAATAGATTTGTCCTTCGATCTTTAAAATGGAAAACAAAAATTTACAAAATCGATCGATTTCTCTAAGGGAAATCTAATGTATATTAAACAACAAATATTAGCCTCCCACTTACATTACTTTGGGTAAGGCCGGTTGTCGAAAACCGTTTTGGTCAAAGAAACTTGACCTTGGTGAGAAAACTGCTTCTGATAAGGATGCCGTCACTCTGAGCTACCTCAAACTGTATAAGGAGAAGTTTACCGAAAATTTAATTATATTGCCACACGAAGAAAACCTTAATATAAAGGTAAAATTAATGAGTGGAATTCGGACCCTGTCAAAAGTAAAGATCCCTGCCTCGGACTTACTGCAAGGAGAGGAAGTGATTTTTCCTTCCCTCTGTCAACATTACTTCTACGGCAGAATAATATATCACGTGACCGAGGAGGCCTCCGAGACCGAGGACGCCTCCGTGACCGAGGACGCCTCCGTGACCGAGGACGCCTCCGTGACCGAGGACGCCTCCGTGCCCGAGGACGCCTCCGTGACCGAGGACGCCTCCGTGACCGTGGACGCCTCCGTGACCGAGGAGGCCTCCGTGACCGAGGACGCCTCCGTGACCGAGGAGGCCTCCGTGACCGAGGAGGCCTCCGTGACCGAGGAGGCCTCCGTGGCCGTGGACGCCTCCGTGACCGTGGACGCCTCCGTGACCGAGGAGGCCTCCGGGACCGAGGAGTTCTCCGTCAACCAGGAGGCCTTTGTGACCGAGTACGCCCCAGTCTCCGAGGAAATCCCAGTCTTAAGTGACGCCGAGTTTGCCGCACTCTTCGGGAGTTCCTCAATCATCGGGGACGACTCATTCTTCGAGAATGACTTATCCGAGGACGCCTCAGTGAGTGCGTTATTAGGAGAAATGAGTTTATCGGTGGTCTGTTTCCTCGGGTTGTTTGGTATAAATATGTTATTAATAAAATGTATCTATGCGCATGATGCCCTAGATGAATGCTTTTGCTGGCTATTTTCTTATTCTGTTGTGTTAGTGTGCCTCATAATGAGGTTTTTTTATGAAATGTGGTGTTTGAAATGTTCCGTAAGGAAATGAGCCTTAAAAAATTATGAAAAAAGGGCAAATGATTTTTTTCTTGTTTAATTATTCACTCTATCCACTACACTGTTATCTACATTCTCTACACTATCACCTACATGACAACTAATGCACTATTATCTACACTACAACTAATGCACTATTATCTACGCTACAACTAATGCACTATTATCTACACTTCAACTAATGCACTATTATCTACACTACAACTAATGCACTATTATCTACACTACAACTAATGCACTATTATCTACACTACAACTAATGCACTATTATCAACACTACAACTAATGCACTATTATCGACTCTACAACTAATGCACTATTATCTACACTACAACTAATGCACTATTATCTACACTACAACTAATGCACTATTATCTACACTACAACTAATGCACTATTATCTACACTACAACTAATGCACTATTATCTACACTACAACTAATGCACTATTATCTACACTACAACTAATGCACTATTATCTACACTACAACTAATGCACTATTATCTACACTACAACTAATGCACTATTATCTACACTACAACTAATGCACTATTATCTACACTACAACTAATGCACTATTATCTACACTACATCCACTGTTCTAATATCTTTACTACTGTACATCCAGTTCACACTCGCCAATCGTTATCCTTTACAGTCTACATCATATTTGTTTTCTTGCTGAACTATATATTTCTAGCATTTATTTAATAAAGAAATTGAATTATAAGCAAATCGCTTAACGTTTCCTAATTTTTGAAAGAACTTGTGAACCATGACGATTAGCAGGCTCCTAGGATGATCTGAAGTATGTCGTCTGTCTATCTCTCTCGCTCACTGTCATTCTCTCTTTCTCTTCCTCTCTGTTTCATACCTTTCTCTTCTATCTCACTTTCCTTTTTATCAAGATTATCTACCAGTTTATAATAGCTAAGGAGAAGAGAAGTAAGGGGGGGGGGGCGTCGGGCGGAGGGCAAAGGAGGGGAGGGTAGAAGTGGGATTGTGTGGATATGACAGCAATTTGAAGAGAGCCTGGCAGGAGTCTCCAGCCACCTTATATATAATCTTTCTCTAATGTACTCCCATATTACTAACATTCCTAAAAAAAAAGAAAAGAAAAAAAGATCCACCAGCTCCAAGAGAACCTGGTAAGATTCTGCAACCGCCTCTACACACAACCTTCCTATAAGCAGCACTATCTTTACTAACTGTTTCTTCTCCTGTATTACTAACATTAAAACCATGTGCATTTACTGTATAGTCACTAAGAAAGGTAGGAACCACAACAAAAAACATGCAGACTTAAAATTTAAAACATAAAACGAAAACACCAAAAGTAAAAACAAAGGACTGACGACCCAAAGATAAACAAAGGAAAAAACAACAAGAACAACTTCACGCAGCGATCTGGTTGAACCCAGATTCTTTTAAACTCTAAATCTGTACTTCTATCCCCCCCCCCCTCCCCCTAATTCCTACTTCTTCCCGATCTTAACTAATGACATCAAGGTAGCTAAGGTATCTTCAAATATACTGTAAGAGCATTTAACACAGCGACTCGCCGTCAAGTAAGGGTGGAACGGCCTGCTCAATCTCCGGCTAGACTGTATCACGAATTCCTGACCCCGACGGTTTTTCAGATTTTGTACATCTGCACTTGTACATTTTGTTATGTGTATTGTATTATTGCTGTTGGGGTACGCTAATTCTCTTCGTGTACAGCTTGCCCTCAATGTACACTCTGTTCCCCATGTAAAGTTCAATTTTCTTGTACAAACATTATACCTGTCGTAATTTTTTTTAAATCCCCAAAGCAACTCTAATTAAATAAACAGGATTACTTGAAGGTAAGGTGGTGGGGGGGGGGGGGAGCAGGTCTCATAATGTGCCACAATCAAGCCACATATTATTACGAAGCTCCTGGGGATATGCTCGAACCCTCATGAAGCAGGGTTTGTCACCGTGTCCTAGGCCATAAACCAACAGACCATGGGTGTTCAAAGAGTGGTCGAGGGCCATGTATGTGACCATCTCTCTATTCTCTTACAAGATCACCTGTTGACCCTTCACTGGCGTCCGAGTTCTTTATCTAAATGTTATTAGTTTGTGCTGAAAATAGCCTACTTTTTTATAGATTCGAAACGTGATGTGGGTATGTATGTAATGTAATGTATGTATGTATGTATGTATGTATGATTGATTGATTGATTGATTGATTGATTGATTGAATGAATGATTTTTACTGTAATATTTTTCATAATAAATGAGATATAAAGCTTGACCCATGTGTAAATGATAGAGCAACTATTTAAAGATTATTATTAATGTTTGCTATATTAATGATTGATTGATTGACAACTAATTTTACTGATATCGTTAGACAGGTCGTGATGGACCTATCCTTCGGCTTTCAAGATCACGGGACGTTACATCATTGGATTTGTTCCTTTTTGTTAGAGGTGATGAGTACAAGAGTGGGTTGCCAACACCCATGAGCTACGATTCACTGTCAGGGATGCAGTACCGATGGCTGATGCTGTCATGCTTGAACGCACATGGCTGGAGATTGAATATCAATTGGATGTTGTACGGGCAACCAGTGGCGCGTGTTGGAAGTGCATTAAACATGTATGAACAGCTTTAATGGCTTCTTGTATGCTTGCACATAATTTAGCTTTTATATCTAAATTAGTATGGACAAAACTAATGAACCAAACCGTCTATCTTCAGTTTATAGAATCGTCCTCAATTTTACATTTATGGCATATTATGTAAGCCGCCCAGACTAGTCCACGGCGCCAAAACTCGATCAGAACGCCGTCCTTATCGTGAGGTTAAGACATATCGGTTGAGGGACTGCAGTTTACGGCAGCAAGGGCCATGCATCAGCAGTGTCACCCTCCCACTCCCTTCCCCCTCCCCCCTCCCCTTCCCCCTCCCCCCTCCCCCACACAGACAGGCGACAGTAACCTCCTTTTTCTCCTTCTGCGTCACCAACTGATATGAAGATGTTGTTTTATTGTCGTGAGCTGTACACACCTGTTTACCGTAGTGCTGTACACACCTGTTTACCGTAGTGCTGTACACACCTGTTTACCGTAGTGCTGTACACACCTGTTTACCGTAGTACTGCACACACCTGTTTACCGTATTACTGTACACACCTGTATACCGTATTACTGTACACACCTGTATACCGTATTACTGTACACACCTGTATATCGCAGTACTGTACACACCTGTATATCGCAGTACTGTACACACCTGTTTACCGTAGTGCTGTATACACCTGTTTACCGTATTACTGTACACACCTGTTTACCGTAGTGCTGTATACACCTGTTTACCGTATTACTGTACACATCTGTTTACCGTATTACTGTACACACCTGTATACCGTATTACTGTACACACCTGTATATCGCAGTACTGTACACACCTGTTTATCGCAGTACTGTGCACAGCTGTTTACCGTAGTGCTGTACACACATGTATACCGTATTACTGTACACACCTGTTTATCGCAGCACTGTACACACCTGTTTACCGTAGTGCTGTACACACCTGTTTACCGTAGTGCTGTACATATCTGTTTACCGTAGTGCTGTACACATCTGTTTACCGTAGTGCTGTACACACCTGTTTATCGCAGCACTGTACACACCTGTTTACCGTAGTGCTGTACATACCTGTTTACCGTAGTGCTGTACACACATGTATACCGTATTACTGTACACACCTGTTTATCGCAGCACTGTACACACCTGTTTATCGCAGCACTGTACACACCTGTTTATCGCAGCACTGTGCACACCTGTTTACCGTAGTGCTGTGCACACCTGTTTACCGTAGTGCTGTACACACCTGTTTACCGTAGTGCTGTACACACATGCATACCGTATTACTGTACACACCTGTTTATCGCAGCACTGTACACACCTGTTTATCGCAGTACTGTACACACCTGTTTACCGTAGTGCTGTACACACATGTATACCGTATTACTGTACACACCTGTATATCACAGTACTGTACACACATGTACAGTATACCGTAGTGCTGTACACACCTGTATCTAACAGGTATGAAGATCTTAATTACCTCATCTTACCAGGTAGACCTACAACCATCCGGACACCTGCGAGGTCACCTGGAGTGGCCGGATCAAAGCTGTAGTTAACTGGGAAGAGTTTTAAAGGTGGAAGTGGTTGGGTGTCACCTGGTCAGGTTTGGCTGACGTCACTGTGCGTCACCTGTTTCTCCCGGGTCCTGGGGAGGGGGGGGGGGGGAGCCGACAGGGGATTTTGAGGGAAAGAGGAGATGGTATTGGTGGGCAGCAAGGACGTCGTAGGGTGAGTTAGGGTAACAGGGTGTGGCAGGGGAGTATGGCGAGGTATGGTGAACAGGGTGTGGCAGGGAGAGGAGACGGGAGTGAGGAGGGGGAGAAGAGAGTGAGTAGGGGGAGAGGGGAGTGAGTAGGGGGAGAGGGGGAGTGAGGAGGGGGAATGAGGAGAGGGAATGAGAAGTGGGAGTGAAGAGGGAGCGGGGGGGGAGGAGGCGGGGGAGGAGGAGGGGGTGAGGAGAGGGGGGTGACGCGGCGGGAGAGGGAGAGGGGAGTGAGGAGAGAGGGGGGGTGGTATAGCCATGGTTCATACAATGTTAACTAGACAATCAGAGTGTCACTTGACTCTCCCGGAGGAACACCACGGGCGGCATCTTGCTTAACTGCCTCCAAGAATACCACCCACAACCACCCTTACTGGCACCCACTACACCTAACCACCCTCCCTTACTGCCACCCACCACACTTAACCACCCACCCTTCCTGCCACCCACCACACTTAACCACCCACCCACCACACTTAACCACCCACCACACTTAACCACCCACCACATCTAACCACACACCTAACCACCCACCACACCTAACCACCCACCACACCTAACCACCCACCACATCTAACCACACACCTAACCACCCACCACATCTAACCACACACCTAACCACCCACCCTTCCTGCCACCCACCACACATAACCACCTACCCTTACTGCCACCCACCACATCTAACCACCAACCACACCTAACCACCAACCACACCTAACCACCTACCACACTTTGCCACCCACCTCTACTGCCACCCACCACACTTAACCACCCACCCTTACTGCCACCCACCACATCTAAGCACCCACCACACTTAACCACCCACCACCGTTATAGGAGTGTTGTTGTGACGCCTTTAGGACTCTCACATATTCGTAAGTTAAGATTTTCACTCTAATTGGGGTAAAGAGAACGTGTCTAGGACGAGTCTCAGAGGAATTGTCACACCTTTTTCTCACCCCATCTCTATGAATGCGTCCATAAATCCCAAGTTAAGAGGAAAATTCAACATAGGGATTTGTTTTCTGGGAATTTTTGCTCAGGGTAGGGTAATTTTCTCCCCTAACTATTGCAGAGTGAACCAAATTGTTTAAGAGTTCGCGATGTAACTTAAGAATTCTTGTCACAGGTGTTACTTTCTTTCCTGTAGCGAACGTTCCTGGGTGCTGCTGTTACTTATCACTCTTACACACACACACACACACCACATTACGAGTATAAATAATTTCATTGATAGCATTATTCCCTTTTTTATAATCGTCTCTTAAGTATCGACCACTAGCAGGTAGTATAAGGTCTTGGCGTTGTCCAATCACCGGCCTGCTTTGGTATGTCTGTCTACAGGTTAAACGGTTAAACCAATCACAGGTTGACTCTGATGTGTCCCCAATAACACTGACCAATCACCGGCGTGTTCGGGTATTTGCCACTAACTTTCCACTTTTCTGCTCAGTTGTATCCCAAGTGTTGACCTTACAGAAAGTACGTCCCGTAGTTGCCAGCCATTCTCCAGCTGGAGTGGGGCTCCAGCTAGGGTGGGGCTCCTGCTGGGATGGGGTTCCAACTAGGGTTGGGGCTCTAGCTAGGGTGAGGCTCTAGCTAGGGTGGGGCTCTAGCTAGGGTGGGGCTCCAGTTGGGGTGGGGTTTCAGAAGGGGTGGAGCTCCAGGTGTCTCGCATGCAGGTGACCGTGAGTAGCATGCGGCGTCGTCATAGCAACCTTATTTCCGCTTCTGCATAGACAACGGCGGGCCTGGCCAGGGACGGTAGTCTCAGGGACCGTGGTGCGAGACCACCCTCCTGAAGTGCGAGGCCACTCTCCTGAAGTGTCAGATCACCCTCCTGACGCGCGAGGACCTCTCCTGAAGTGAAATAGGGTACAAACTGCCTCATCGTTCCTGGCTCTTACTATAGTACTGAAGATATTAATTTTCCCTGGAACTCTCCCTCAACTTACCAAGTTTCGGTGTAAAGTGAGTGGAATGTTAGGGAAATCTGGAGAAACTTGACCACGGTATATCCCCACGTGGAATGGTGCAAGTTGCCATTGAGTTGTTGTTTTATCGTTTCGCACCGAGAGCAGCAGCAAGTAGTAGTAGTGAGGTCTGGCTCATTAGTTATTGAGACCTTGAAGCAACCGATACCATTAAATGTTTTATGGCAGTGTTAATTGAGGCTGGTGTACTGTATAGTCGTCATTATTTCCCTGCAGCGTGAGAGAAATATTGGTGAAAATCCCCTCTCCTCGGAAAGGTACAAAATTATATATATATAATTTTTACTTTTTCATTAATTTCTTTATTTTTTTATTTATTGGTATTAGAGAACCCTAAATTACTATGCTGTATTTTAAGGCGAGCAATAACCAGGAACCGAAAAATTATCAGGAATAAAATATAACTGGAAAAACACAAAATTTCTATTCTTCGCAAAAATACGATCGAATATGAAAAATGACCCGGTATAATATTACCAGTCTGTCACTCAGGACGAAAACTTATGAAAATATTGTTATTGAAATTTAGAATTTTTTAATGTAGGACGACGTTAATTATGCTTTTGACAGCCTTGAAATGTTTGTTGAGAGTAATTGGATTTATCAGACGAAATTTGACCACATTATAGATTTGTATGTATGTATGTATGTATGTATGTATGTCACGTTACCACAACCACCACCATTACCAGCATATCTACAACTATTGATTCCATAACAACAACAACAATTACAATGGACTGTCTTCACTACTAAAACAACCATATCCGGTGTATCTACCACCATTAATACCATAACAACAACCACCATCACTACTTCTACCACTATCACCAACATCTCTACCACCATTAATACCATAACAACAACCACCATTACTACTTCTACCACTATCACCAACATCTCTACCACCAATAATACCATAACAACAACCACCATTACTACTTCTACCACTATCACCAACATCTCTACCACCAATAATACCATGACAAAAGCAGAATCAACAACAACAATCGCTTCTACTACCATCGCCTTTCTTCCCTCTCTCTCTTCTTCAACTTCTCAACCTACATTAGATTCCCTCCCTTCCCTCTACACCACGGAGGGAAGGAAGGAGGGAGAGAGGGAGGGAAGGAGATTCACTAAAAAGTAGTTTGAGCTAAAGTTTTCGTTGTGCTCAAATGGTCGTGATAAAAGTTGGGTCGACATCTTGCCAGACATTACTGGAGCCTTTTGCCCAAGTTAAGACAAATTAGGCCTAGACAGTGAGTAGCTGGTGCTGTGGGCTGAGGGCGAGTGGTGCTGAAGTCCCCAGTGGGTAAGACAATAGGTATACGACGTGTACCTGGAGACCAACGGGTATACGCCCTGTACCTGGAGACCAAGAGGTATACGACGTGTACCTGGCGACCAAGAGGTATACGACGTGTACCTGGAGACCAAGAGGTATACGACGTGTACCTGGAGACCAACGGGTATACGACGTGTACCTGGAGACCAACGGGTATACGACGTGTACCTGGAGACCAACGGGTAGACGCCCTGTACCTGGAGACCAAGAGGTATACGAAGGTGTACCTGGAGACCAAGAGGTATACGACGTGTACCTGCAGACCAAGAGGTATACGACGTGTACCTGGAGACCAACGGGTATACGACGTGTACCTGGAGACCAAGAGGTATACGACGTGTACCTGCAGACCAAGAGGTATACGACTTGTACCTGGAGACCAAGAGGTATACAATGTGTACCTGGAGACCAAGAGGTATACGATGTGTACCTGGAGACCAAGAGGTATACGACGTGTACCTGGAGACAGCCCGGGTCTTAGTGGTCTCGTGACAGTCAGGTATATGGAATTTAATCCACTTTAGGGCAGGTGAAGAGTCGACCTGGAAGTGATGGTAGTGGTGCTGGCAGTGAAACCTCCTCCTCTGCGTCTTTATGAGTGTGTGCGCGTGTGTTTATGAGTGCGTGCGCGTGTGTTTAGGAGTGTGTGCACGTGTTTATGAGTGTGTGTGCGTGTTTGAGTGTGTGCATGTTTATGAGTGTGTGCGTGTTTATAAGTGTGTGCGTGTGGTTGCATCTTAAAAAAATTATCTTAAATGTCTTATCATCAGTTTTATAATAGTCTTCCCTATTGGCACAGCAGAGCACAGGTTTAAGTACAGCACGAAGCATAACACAGCATAACACATCACAGCACAGCACTAGACAGCACGAGATAACACGGTACCATACACAGCATAACACATCACAGCAAGAGATAACACGGTACCACACACAGCATATCACAGCACTAGACAGAACGAGATAACACAGTACCACACACACAGCATTACACATCACAGCACTAGACAGCACGAGATAACACGGTGCCACACACAGCATTACACATCACAGCACTAGACAGCACGAGATAACACAGTACCACACACACAGCATTACACATCACAGCACTAGACAGCACGAGATAACACGGTGCCACACACAGCATTACACATCACAGCACTGTTCACAGCCAAAGACAGAGGACCGTAGAAAACAGCACTCGGCACCACACACAGCACAGCACACGACATGGAATAGCACAGCAAATTGGTGAGGAAAAAAGCGGAGGGCAGAGAAGGCAAAGAGCACAATAATGAGTCATTAATTGTTGAGTGAGCCTCCCTCGTCCTTTCCTCCCTCCCTCGTCCTTTCCTCCCTCCCTCCCTCGTCCTTTCCTCTCCCTTCATACTTTTCTACTCCTCATGTCCCTCTGTATCGTCTTCGTTTTTCCTACCTCTTCCCCTCTCCTTCTCATCTCCCTCCTTCCTTTCCCCCCATCACCTTCTCTCAACCAATAACCCTCTCTCCCTTTCTCTCATCTCTTTTCATCACCCTTCTTTCACCTCCCCTTTCCTTCTCTTTTTTCCCCATTACCCTCCTTGCGTCCCCCCCACACCCTACCTTCCTCCCCCTACCCCCCCCCCCCCCCGCCTCCCTCTACCGGTCATTGTTACCAGGACTACAGCGTTAACCTCCTACCTTAGCCCTTAGGGAGTCGACCTCTGTTATATATCCTAGTGAGTTGGTGATAATGTTTTATTCAGTAGTGCATGTTGAAGTTCAATTGCGTGAGTGCGTGCGTGCGTGCGTGCGTGGTTAGGGCCTGTTACTGAGTTATTTAGATATTTTTTGTAATTTGAGTTTATTATGCTATTAGAGGTTTACAGTAGTTAAGGTTTTGTCTGCTCGTTACGTTATGGGTCAAGGTGGTCTTAACAGGAAGATGATTGAAGTTAATGTGTCGGTGGGTGGAGGAGAGAATCAATACTATGTGAGCTGGCGGGGGTGATGCAGCGCCTACCGCCACCCACCCACCCACCCCTCCCAACCCACCCACCCACCCCACCCCTCCCAACCCACCCACCCACCCCACCCCTCCCAACCCACCCACACGACCCACCCACCCACCCCACCCCACCCCATCCACCCACCCCACCCCAACCCATCCACCCACCCCAACCCATCCACCCAACCCACCCCTCCCAACCCACCCAACCCAACCCACCCAACCCACCCAACCCAACCCACCCCTCCCAACCCACCCACCCAACAACCCCTCCCAACCCCTCCCAACCCAACCCACCAACCCCTCTCAACCCACCCACCCAGATAGGAGGAGGACAGGCAAGAGAAGGAGGAGGAGAGGCAAGAAGAGGAGAGGGAAGGAGGCGGTGGTGTTGCAGAAGAGGCAAGAAGACAGGGAAGAGGAGATGAGGCGAGAAGAGGAGACAAAGGAAGAAGAAGAAAGGCAAAGGAGAGTGAGAAGTGAAAAGGGAAGAAAGAGAAGCAAATGCAAATAATGGAGAAAGAGGAGGAGTAGGAAGAAGAAGAAAAGCAAGAGACAGAAATAGGTTAACGGCGATGAGAGGAGAGGATAAGGACATAGAAGGAGAAAAAAGATACGAAAGAAAAGGTTATAGGAGATAAAGGAGGAGGGTAAGGAGGAAAGGAAAATAAGGAGGAAGAAGAGAGGAAGACATTAAAAGGGGAGATAGAAAAAGGCAAACCATCATCATTATCTTGTTTTCGTTTATATCTATACCAGTAATTTATTTTATTTGACTCTTTACATGACGCACAAATATATTTAAATCAGGTAGGGAGCAGGAGGACAACATCGGAACAAATAAATGACTTCGAACTCTCAGGAATCTTGTGTTATGCTGCCATGAGGTCTGTATGTTGTAAGAGCTTCTCCGGAGCCTCCCTCTCTCCTTCCCCTCCCTTCTCTCTCCTTTCATCCCTTTTCCGTCTTCTCCCTTCCTTTCCCTTCCCTTTTTCTCCCTCCCTTTCCCTTCCCCCTCTTATCTCCTTTCCTCCCTTTTCACTTCTCCTTCCCCTTCCTTCTCCCTCCTTCATTCCCCCTTTCTTCCTTCTTCCTCCTTCATTCCCCATTTCTTCCTACCACCTTCTTCCTTCCCCCCTCCCCCCTCTCTCTTCACCCCTTTTTCCCTTCCCTTTCCTCCTTCCCCCCTCTATCTTTCAGCGCTTCCCCTCCTTCCTTTCCCCCTTTCCTTTCACCTCTTTCTCCATTCCCCCTCTCTCCTTTCAACCCTTTCCCCTCCTTCCTTCCCCCATTTCTCCCTTTTCTTTCCTTCCTCCCCCTCTTTCCTTTCCCCTCTTTCCCCCCCCCCCTTAGCTATACCAGGCGACGTTACAATTTTTTTATAACCTATCGACGTAACACCACTTTCAAAAGAACTCGGATTAACCTAAGTTACAATTGATATTAATTTGGCCTAAGTAAATCTGGCTTATCCTGAACTAATCTGACCTACCGTAAAGTTAACGTAATCAAACATAACCTAATCTCATAACCAAATCTAACCGAATGGAAGTTAACATGATCCTAAAGTTAACAACACTTAACATAAAACAAGGTTAACTTAAAGTGATCTAAACAGACTTAAACACAGGTAAATACATATAAATTAAAGGTGTGAATAATGTTTAACCTCAATTAGCTTATGGTTTCGTAGGAATTGTTTTAATCGTCAACAAATTATCACCGCTTTTTTTTTCCTTTAGTCTCCCCGACGTCCTGACTGAATTTCTATTTATTTTCGTCTATTTTTCATCTCTGTGTTTTCTTCCCTAATTTATTTTATTTTCGTGTAATTTCATCTCTTTGTTTTTCCTCCTTCATTATTATTTATGTATACGTCTCTCGTAACGATGTATGGTAACTGCGGGTTTTAATTGAACGATCCAAGAGGCAGGTGTAAAATGGAGGACGAAGAAAGGATGTGGAAGAGAGAGAGAGAGAGAGAGAGAGAGAGAGAGAGAGAGAGTGAAAAAAGGAGGTAGGGTGAAGGGGAGGGATGTGGAAGAGGGAGAGAGGTGTGTAAAGGTAGGGATATGGAAGAGGGAGGGTGGGAGGGAAAGAGAGAGAAGTTAGGAAGTTTACGAGCGAAGGAACAAGATCTTTTTAAGAGGTTTGTGTCATCCCTATAGTGCCGCCCCAAGTGCCAGCCTCCACTGCCAACCCTTAGTGCCGCTCCCAAACACTACCCCTTATCCCAACCCTACAACCCCTTATCCCACCCCTACAACCCCCTTATCCCACCCCTACAACCCCCTTATCCCACCCCTACAACCCCCTTATCCCACCCCTACAACCCCCTTATCCCACCCCTACAACCCCCTTATCCCACCCCTACAACCCCTTATCCCACCCCTACAACCCCTTATCCCACCCCTACAACCCCTTATCCCAGTCACTTACCCTCGTCCCACCTTGACTCGGCCATATAAAAGACTATGATAATACGTTAAGTGCAAACCTTCAGGTTGGTGTAAAAACATCCCTCCTCTCCCATCCCACTCCTTTCCCCTCTCTTCCCTATCTCCCACTCTTTCCCCTCCCTCCCTTATCCCCTCTCTTCCCTATCTCCCACTCTTTCCCCTCCCTTCCTTATCCCCTCTCTACCCTATCTCCCACTCTTTCACCTCCCTTCCACGCCAGTCCCTCCCTTCCTCCCTCCCCTCTCTGCCCCTTCTCTATCTTCTCCACCCGTCTTTTCTCTCCTTATCTCATCTGTCTGTCCTCCACTTAACCGTCTTCCATCTCTCTCTCTCTCTCTCTCTCTCTCTCTCTCTCTCTCTCTCTCTCTCTCCATAGGAACACCTCTAGACATTTAGCTCTCAAAGATTCGCCGAGGGAAACACATATAGGTGTTTGTCGCCTTGTGTCAGGCCTCTGTGTTGCTTCCCCCCCCCCACCCTCTCTGACGTCACTGCCCCTCCCCTGTTTATTTTTGTCTCCCCAACCAAACATAATTCCTTCTCTCTTCTCCTCTACACCTCAATTTTCTCCCCCTTCTCTTTTCCTCCTCCTCCTCCTCCTTCTTCTTCTTCTTTACATCTCTTCCTTCTTATCTTGTCTCTTCTCTTCCTCTTCTCTCCCCACTTCTCTTCCATCTATTTTGTTATCCTCTTCTTTACTTCTCTTCCATCTCTTCTTCTTTATCCTCTCTTTTCCACCATCCATTCATTCTTCACTCCTCACCTTATCTCTCTCTCCTCCCTAACTCTTCATCCTCTCCTCTACACTATTCCTTTTCACTAATATCTCTCTCTCTCTCTCTCTCTCTCTCTCTCTCTCTCTCTCTCCTCCATCCTCACTCCCTTCTTCCTTTCCCTCTTTTCGTTCCTCTCCCTTCGCCACTTCCCCTTTCCTTATTAACTATTTTCTTCTATTCCTCTACATTGATCTTTTTTCCTCTCTCTCTCTCTCTCTCTCTCTCTCTCTCTCTCTCTCTCTCTCTCTCTCTCTCTCTCTCTCTCTCTCTTCCGTGTTTTCTTCATTCTATTTTCCCTCTTACTCTCCCTTCTTTACTCGTCTCTGCCTTCCTTTTCTCCTCTCTTCTCCTCTTCCTCCCCTCTCCTTCCTCTCCTCCCCTCCTCTTCTTCTCCTTTCCGTCCTCGTCTCCAAATCACAGAGCAGCCAAACGTCGCAAACAAATATTTTACCAGAAGAGTTTCCACCATCTTGATACAGTTAAAGGGACTGGCTTTATCCGCCTCTGTGTGTGTGTGTGTGTTGTTTCGCCCCTTTAACATCCCCCTTCAATACTCCCCCTTCCCTCACCCTTTCTAAAATCACCCCCCCCCCTCATTTCTTCCTTCCCCCACCTCACATCTCCCCTCTTTTGCTCCCGTTAATACCTACTTCAATAGTTACATCTTCTCTAATACTTCCCCCCCTTCCCTCTCATTTCTCCCCTCTCCCCTTAACACACCTCATTTCTTCCCTCTCCACCTAACACCTCGCATTTCCTCCCTCTCCTTTTAACACCTCTCATTTCTTCCCTCTCCACCTAACACAATATCTGCCCTCTCACGTAAATACTCCTCATTTCTCCCCACTCCTTTTATGACCCCACTCTTATTACTCTACTCCTTCTCCCTAACACTAACCACTCATTACCCCTCCACAAACACCCTTCCTCCTCTCCTCCTCCTCCACCTTACCATTTTCTCACCTTATTCTCCACTTCATCCACCTCCTCCACCTCCTCCTTCTTTACCTCATCCTCTTTCTCCATCTCCTCCTCTTCACCACCTCCTCCCCCCCCCCCCCATAGGTTCTCCAACACCCCGGAGATAATTGCCAACACCCGAGGTAACACGGTAGACTACACCCTGGGGAACTGTACCTGTATAGAGGCGGGTCAGGTCGGGTCGGGTCGGGTCGGGGTGCAAGTTGGTTATCAGAAACTTATCTAATTGGCCATTTAATTGGTTGTTTGGTTAAATGGTGAGCGGGGTGTGATAGCGGGATGTGGGGTAGTTAGGTCAATGAGGGTGAGTAAAGAAGAAGAGGAGGTGTGTGTGTGTGAGAGAGATAATGTTGGTCCTCCTGGTCTCCTTTTCCTCCTGCTTCTCCTTCAGAAGTCACTCATGACTCCTCCTCCTCAACCAGACATGACCACATCCCACCCACCTGGTCCTCCTCCAGCAGCCACGGTCACACCTCACACGACCTTGTAAGACGCGTATGGGAGCCGAGTCTGCGCGGGAGGTGGTCAGGAGGGGGAAGAGGCGCGGGGGGAGAGAGGGAGGGGGGAGGTCGAAGTGGCCAAACCAACACCTGATTGGTTAGGTGAGCCTAGAGGAGTACATTGAGGTGACCTGTTACGACCTGGTCTGGGCAGCTGCGTCACTGGGTCACGCCCTTGCATGCTGATCACTCTCTGATCAATACAAGAGCCGCCCTACCATAACACCCCCAGTTGCTGATGGCGGCCACCCCGCTCCTGCTGGTGCAGCTGCCGGTGATGATGTTGCTGCCGGTGGTGATGGTGGTAGTGATGCTCGTGATGGAGTTAGATAGTAATGTAGGTGGTGGTGATAGAGGAGTTGGTGGTGGCTCTACGGGTGATGGGGATAAGGCGACCTATTGCTAGAGGGATGATAAGGATATTGTGTTCTACCACTCTGTGTGTAGTAGTAGTAGTAGTTTATGTATGTAATAAATATACGACACAGATGAACTAATGTGTGACAGTATTCTCAAAGAGCTTCTATTTCAAGTCAAACTTTTTCTTCCTTTTGTTAATCCCTCCACTTTGTCTCTCCCGGAGCGTGACGTCAAACCCCAGAACAAAAGCCTCCATACCGGCATAACATTGAGTGCCTCGTAAAAACACTCACGCAGTTAAATTCTCGCGGCTGTGTCCACACTTGAGACAGCGTCAGGCGGTGAGTCAATCTCAAAGTGTGTGTGTGTGTGTGTGTGTGTGTGTGTGTGTGTGTGTGTGGCAATACTAATTAACGGTTTATTGAAAGAGCATAGCAGCCAGAAGGCTGAAATATACAGTTACATAACTGGGGAATGAGTCTCTTGAGTTACAAATAATGTTCAAGTAACATAAGTGATACAAATATGATATATAATAACTAGACGGAGAGAAGCTCAAACTACAGGGCATTTCAACATAGTGACAGTGCAAAAAGTAAGATTGACTGGGAGTGAATACACTGGTTGGTTACACGTTCTTGATAATTTTTATAATGGTTGGGACTGGGCTGTTCTTATAGCGATCAGTTCGTGCACGTATGGGCTGGATGCGGTTGTTGTGTCGAACAGCAATTCTCGGACGAAGGATCTCGGGTGGTAGTAGGAGCCGGTGTCAAGGATGGTGCAGAAGCTTCTCACCAAATTTGCAGATGAGGTCGTGGTAATGGTCAGTGAGAGCCGAGAGGGTCAGTGTGTTGAGCGCTTCTTGATATGTGGAGTAGGAAGGGGAGAGAATAATCTTGCATGCCCTCTTTTGCACTTTTTCTAGGTGTTTACATTGTGTGGCATTTAGGGAGGGAGACCAGGCAGGGGAGGCATAGGTGAGCTTGGGAAGTATCAATGTTGAGTAAACACTGTGTGTGTGTGTGTGATTACAAATGGTGGTTTTTAGTGGATCAAACAGTCCTGGTTAGGTCAGGTCAGTTTAGGTTAGATTAGGTTAGGTTAGGTTAGGTCCAGGCCACTCTTCAAGGCTTCACTTCTCATAAAAACAACGTCAGCTGACCATAGCTCGTCCATCTCACACTCTCGTTTCCTCGGCCGTAAAATAAGTTATGGTTATTTTTTTTGATAGCTTCTCAGGAATTTTCTCGTAAAGATAAACAAGATTTAATTTGTTTATTCTGAAGTATGTTGTTTGGTTTTATTAGTCGTTTTTATATTAAGATTTAAGAAAAGGAAATGAATCTTGTGATGAAGGTAGAATGTACTGTGTGTGTGTGTGTGCTCAGCAGCGTTTGAGTGAGTGAGTGATAGGTAGACGTAACACTACGGGGTTGTGTTGCCGTGTTTCACTAACTCTGGCTCCTGTTGTACTTTAAAGGCCAACACCTGCGTCATCAGAAGGAGGGGGGCACCTCCCACTGCCTGCTTGCTTGCTTGCTTGTCTCTCTCCTTGCCTGGTTGATTGGATGGTTAAATGAACTATAAGGTTGATGGACTATCTGGTTGAGTGGTTGAATGATTAGCTGTAAATTAAATGGCTGGTCGACTGGCAAGAGAAAGTGGATGGCTGGTTAAGTAGCTGAAAGACTGGTTGATTGGTTGACCCACTGAAAGACTGGTTGATTGGTTGACCCACTGAAAGACTGGTTGATTGGTTGACCCATTGAAAGACTGGTTGATTGGTTGACCCACTGAAAGACTGGTTGATTGGTTGACCCATTGAAAGACTGGTTGATTGGTTGACCCACTGAAAGACTGGTTGATTGGTTGACCCATTGAAAGACTGGTTGATTGGTTGACCCACTGAAAGACTGGTTGATTGGTTGACCCATTGAAAGACTGGTTGATTGGTTGACCCACTGAAAGACTGGTTGATTGGTTGACCCACTGAAAGACTGGTTGATTGGTTGACCCACTGAAAGACTGGTTGATTGGTTGACCCATTGAAAGACTGGTTGATTGGTTGACCCACTGAAAGACTGGTTGATTGGTTGACCCATTGAACGACTGGTTGATTGGTTGACCCATTGAACGACTGGTTGATTGGTTGACCCACTGAAAGACTGGTTGATTGGTTGACCCACTGAAAGACTGGTTGATTGGTTGACCCACTGAAAGACTGGTTGATTGGTTGACCCATTGAACGACTGGTTGATTGGTTGACCCACTGAAAGACTGGTTGATTGGTTGACCCATTGAACGACTGGTTGATTGGTTGACCCATTGAACGACTGGTTGATTGGTTGACCCATTGAACGACTGGTTGATTGGTTGACCCATTGAAAGACTGGTTGATTGGTTGACCCACTGAAAGACTGGTTGATTGGTTGACCCATTGAACGACTGGTTGATTGGTTGACCCATTGAAAGACTGGTTGATTGGTTGACCCACTGAAAGACTGGTTGATTGGTTGACCCATTGAAAGACTGGTTGATTGGTGAACCATTGAAAGACTGGTTGATTGGTTGACCCATTGAAAGACTGGTTGATTGGTGAACCCATTGAACGACTGGTTGATTGGTTGACCCATTGAACGACTGGTTGATTGGTTGACCCATTGAAAGACTGGTTGATTGGTTGACCCATTGAACGACTGGTTGATTCATAGGCTTCTTAAATGGCTAGCGGACTGGTAGGCTTTTGATAGACTGGTTGACTGGCTGCCTGAAGTCATATCCACAGTCAGGCGAAAGTGGAGTGTTATTCACGATCATATTACAGTCGACAAAAGAAAAAAAATCCCTCACACGATAAACATCCGTCAGTTAGGTCACCAGGGAAGACACACCTAACCTAACCTAACCCAGCCAAGAATTGAATTAACTTTGGTTGAATGTTGAACCTATACAACCGAAAATTTTCAACCAAATTTTTGAACTATTTAAATAATCTTAAAAAAAAGTCAGTTTTGTTCGTCACGTTTTTTGTTTGGGTGGGTTGTTATTGTTTACGTTACAGTTTTTGTTTGCATTATATTCGTCACAACTTTTGTCTATTTAAGTTATTATTGTTTACGTCACAGCTTTTTTGTCATACCTTTTGTTTCTTAGTTATTACTGTTTACGTCACAGCTTTTGTTTATTCAATATGTCTTGATATCGTCCATTCTTGTGTCATATAGTCAACAAACTCGAGTCTCACACCCCTTTTCGATGTCACTCCTCTTCCTCCTCTTTCTCCTGCTCCTCTTCTCCCCCTTCATCTTCCTCTTCCCCTTCTTCCTCTTATTCTTCCCTTCCTCTTCCTCCTCTTCTTCCCCTCTTACTTTTCCTCTTCCTCCCCTATTCTTCTATCTCTTCCTCCTAAACTTCCTCCACCTTCTCTTCCCTCCCTCTTCTCCTTCTTCCTCTTCCTCCTCTTCTCTTCTTCATCCACCTTCTCCCGTTGTCACTTATTCCTCCCTCTCTTCTGCTTACCTCTTCCTTCCGCCCTCTCTTTTCCAGTCTTTCATTCCCACCCTTTCTCTTCAGGCCTCTCCCTCTCTTATGTTTTTTGTTCTTTTCATCCATTCACTTCTGTCCCATTTATCCTTTCTTCATCTTCCTGTTCTTTCTTTCTTTCCGACTTCTATCACATTTGTCTTTTGTTTCGTCCCCATCCCTCTCTATCAACACTACCAGCCCCTCTCACTCACCCCCTCTCCACCCCTCTCCCCATTATTTTTAACCCCCCATTACTACTCTTTCTCCCTATTTCTCTCCCCCTGTTCGTCACCTCCCCCCCCCTCTCTCTCTCTCTCTCTCTCTCTCTCCCTCGAATTGATTCTCCTTCTCTCGTCCGTCTCCATTATCTCTTATTTCTGGTTTGCCTTTTTCTCCATTCTTACCCCCTTCTTTTTACTCATGTCTTTCGTAATCAATCCTATTTTCTTCTAATTTTCCTTCATTCATAACTCTCTCTCTCTCTCTCTCTCTCTCTCTCTTTTATTATCTGTCTGTCTCGTTCCCCACTTCGTCATAATCTGTGGTCTCGTTTTTCAACACAAAATCTGGCTCACTTACCAAACTGTAAATTCTAGTGTGAGAATAACGTTACATCGGCGGGATTAGGTTAGAGAGAGAGAGAGAGAGAGAGAGAGAGAGAGAGAGAGAGAGAGAGAGAGAGAGAGACTATCCACACACTTGTCGTAGGAACTGTCATTCAAGGTGTACTGCTGTAGTGCGAGGTAAGGACACGACTCTGTAAACAACTGAACTCTTCCTCTCGCTGCTGGACACAACCAAATTCCTCCCTTTCTTCTTCTTCTCTCTTCTTTGTTAGTTTATCACCCTATTCGTTGTTTCTCGTTCGTTAGTTGCGGTTTTGGGCTGTCTGATTCTTACCAGTTAATGATTCTAATGTACAGGTAAACAGTTGTGATTATTACTCATTTTTTTAACTTTAAGCTAAACCCCCGAGTTATCAACACTACCTTACCTGGTCACACCTACGTAGTACTTCCAATTAGGAGACAAACATTGACACACAGGGATATATTTTTTTTTTTTTTTAAGAATCTCTAACTTAATTTAGTCTCCTCAATGGGGGTTAAATGACGTAACTTGTTTGTCAATTGTATTTTCGTTCGTGTTTGATGTTTTCTTTTTGTGTGTATCGTAAAGTCAACCAATTCTGTACCGTTCTCACACCTCTAGAGACGAGCAATATATTCAGGGTAGGAACATTCGTCACTCTGGGTCTCTGGCTTTTGTTAAACTGCCTCTGTATTCTCAAAAGAAGAGCAGTGTTGCCAGGAGGCTCTTTTGTCACAGTTGGGTGTCGTTACAAGTGCCGAATAAAGGAGTGACAGTGTTGCCAATGAAGGGGGGTGGTAGGTGGGGGTATATCTCTCTACCTCATGGGTGTACAATTCTGGATAAATTTCCCTAAACACTTTTGGTAATTTTTTTTGGCATCTACTTTGATGGTATTTTATGTAAGAGTAATTTGGATTATATTATTTGTTTTTATTAGTTTTTTGTTCACCGTGATATTATGATACGCTATGATAGTGTTTTACCATGGCTGTTAAACTCATCACGTAACAGACCAGATGTTTTGCCAAGTGTCCAGTTTATTTTGGTAACAACCCCCCCCCCCCCCCCACACACACACAACTTTTTTTGTATCCACCCGCCCACTCCCCCCATACCCCACCCTCTTACTTCCCACCCCTCCCTTACCTCCCACTCCTCCCTTACCTCCCACCCCTCCCTTACTTCCCACCCCTCCCTTACCTCCCACCCCTCCCTTACCTCCCACCCCTCCCTTACCTCCCACCCCTCCCTTACCTCCCACCCCTCCCTTACCTCCCACACCTCCCACATCTCCCTTACCTCCCACCCCTCCCTTACTTCCCACCCCTCCCTTACTTCCCACCCCTCCCACATCTCCCTTACCTCCCACCCCTCCTGCACCCCCACACCTCCCGCACCCCTCTTGCACCCCCACACCTCCCGCACCTCTTGCACCCCCACACCTCCCTTACCTCCCACCCCTCCCGCACCCCCACACCTCCCGCACCTCCCACCCTTCCCGCACCCCCACACCTCCCGCACCTCCCACCCTTCCCGCACCCCCACACCTCCCGCACCTCCCACCCTTCCCGCACCCCCACACCTCCCACAACTCCCGCACCTCCCGCACCCTGTGTCGTGTCATATTCCTTTGATACAGTCGTCATTGTTTTCCCTCTCTCGTTTTTACTCTTTTTACCTCCCCATGTGTTCCATTTTTTTTGCTAACTCATATGTTATTGTTGGTGTGTGTGTGTGTGGGGGGGGGGGGGGGTGGGTGGGTGTCAGCCAGCCTACAGTCACTCCTTCTCGACTGTGTGAAAAAGAAAAGTTATTGGGGTGAAGGTATAGCGATCTTGTGACTTACGCGCGCACACACACTGACGCACTTACACAAACGTAGACACATACGCAAATGTAAACATGATCAGTTATATTTTACGCCTTTGCACCACTAATATACGTTATAGAGAAGTGCATTAACTGGTCTCGGGTATAGGCCAACACCTTAACTCCTTTAAATAAACAAAATTGCTGGATAAAACGTTATATATGACAGCTTGCCATCCTGCCACCTTGCCATCCTGCCACCTTGCCATCCTGCCACATTGCCATCCTGCCACCCTGCCATCCTGACAACCTGCCACCATGTTACATTGCAGAAGGGTTGTATCGCCTACTTGTCAGGCATTTGGCAGAGCAGCTTTGGTGTATAAGGCTATGTCCTCTCTGCCTCCCTCTCTTGCCCTCTCCCCCTCTCACCCACACCTCTCTACCCACTTCTCCTCTTTCCCCCCCACGCCTTTCTCACCTCCCTTCTTTCACCTCCTTCCACCCTCACCGTCCTCTCTCACCCACACCTTTCTCCCTCCCTTCACCTCCTTTCACCGTTCCCTCTCTCACCCACACCTTTCTCCCTCCTTTCATCTCCTTCCACCCTCACCGTCCTCTCTCACCCACACCTTTTTCCCTCCCTTCACCTCCTTCCACCCTCACCGTCCTCTCTCACCCACACCTCCCTCCTTCACCGTCGTCAATCTTCACACGCCTGGTTGCTCCTCTGCCACACCAGCTGACCTTCACAGTACTCCCTCCTGCCTTCTGCCTTCAATCTTATCCAAATTAATATTGCATATACCGTGTGTGGTTGATTTTGATTTTGCCGCTTGCAGCGGCTACTTTATTGTGCACCCCACACTCATCCTGTGAGCGGTAGCGCAAAAGGATTACAGAGTAGGGTTTACAAAGGGTCATAATAATTAGCCCCGGTTGTCAGGATATTATGGCACTGAAAGTTACACAGTATTTCATTTACATTATTTGTTTAGTTCTATACATAAAGGGTAACTTATTCACAAATGCGTGAGAACAGGCGTGTGAGGCGGTATGTCTGGCCTCACACTTTGTTATTCACATTTACGTGGGAGGTATTCAAGCACATTGCGTATTTGGTTCTGTACAGGAGAACTGACATAGATACTAAGTGCAAAAAAGTGGATACAATCTTAATATGTCGGCTATCTTGCCATTAGAGATGAAGTGTTGTGCCATTTCACACACAGTGTGCTTGGACCTGTCCCTAAAAGGTTCTATCTTCACACAGTCGAGGACGTAGTGTTCAAGTGTGTGGCCATATGTATGGCCACACACTTTACATTTAGTTTTGTTTACATCTGCTTGAGGAACATACTGCCAAAGGTACTTATATCCTAACCTTAATCTAGCTGTTACAACATCTTGTAATCTAGTGATCTTGTTACTTGCTCCATATACATGTTTCACTTGATACATCTCATCATGGTAAACTATGGATTGACTAGTGCCTGTTTGCTCTTGTCTACTTGCGTCAAACTCATCAATAAGTTCTTTCCTAATTACAGTTTTAAGGGTTCTTTTTGACAGACCCAAATTGTATTCAACGGTGTCTTTGTTAGACGCGAGTTTGGCGAGGGCATCAACTCTGTCATGTTTTATGAGGCCTATGTGAGAGGGGATCCACAACAGTTTGACCCTGACACCCCGGTCAACAAGGCACGCATATTTGTGTCTGGCTTCAGAGACAAGAGCGTGACAACCTGAGTCGAGGGTGCCAAGGGCAAGTAGTGAGGATAGAGAGTCAGTGATGATGAGACTGTCAGTAACAGTGGTTTCAATGAATTTAATAGCTGTGAGTATGGCATCTAATTCAGTTTGTAGAGTGGATGCCCAGTTGTTAATTCTAACTCCTTTCTCAATTATATTACCGTCAGGTTGAGTCACAACATTAGCACTTCCAGCCCTCCCACAGGCGGTGTTAAAGAGATCCATCAGTGTAGATGGTCTGTGTGATATTATCATCAGTCTGTAGAGTGTGTATGTGTTCAAGAGCTCTCAATTTGGCAGTGTGTTGGAGATAAATGCTTTGTATAATTAATTTTTTAGGCGGATACGTCGGTATTGTGATATCGAAGGGAACTGTCCGCCAGGGTGGCAGGAAGCGCTGTTGTGTCTCAGCTTTGTACAGGTGGTCTAGTCCAAATATCTTCATATGTGTAGCTGTAGTTTGGATCCATTTAGACTCAGTAGTCCCATGGTTCATACATTCTAGCAATTTTAAGGAAACAATGTTATCAGGATCACCACGCAGAAGCCTCAGGGCTATCATGAGGTTGACTTCAATTATTCTATCTTTAACACTGGGTATACCTAGTTCTTTCCTCATATTAAGTACTTTAGTGCTCATGGGACATCCTAGGATAATTCTGAGGGCTTTATTTTGCATTTTCTCGAGCTTGTCAACGCCTTTCCCGTCACGAATGACCAGGGCTGGTGCGTGGTAATCTATCAGAGATCTTATATAGCCTAGGTACATTGTTTTAACAATTCTAATATTAGCACCATAGTGCGGGCTGTACCCCGCTACACTTCTAAGAGGTCTCAGTCTGTCAGTACATTGGCGGGTTAGCTGTTGTATGGCAGGTAGGGTACAAGGGACGGAAACACCAAGATATTTAAAAGAAGAAACATAGTCAATAGTGTTGTTACCTATCTTGAACTTGGCGGGGCCGCGTTTGCGGTTCCCAGCTTGTTTGTTGAACACCTTAGTTTTCTCAGTGGAGATAATAAGACCGAGGTGTTCACAGGCTGCGTATGCATGGTTCAGCGTGGTTTGCATTTCACGATGAGTTTTAGTATGTATAAGAATATCGTCAGCATAGCTGATTGAGATATTGCTGGGGTTGTCTGGTATTAAATTTAATAATGCATTCATAAGAACATTGAACAAAGTGGGGCTAAGTACTCCACCTTGAGGGGTACCAAGTTGCATATCTTTAACTTCACTTTTGTATCCCTGAAACAGTGCAGCAGCCCTTCTGTTGGTTAGGTAACCACTTATCCAGTGTAACAGCCTACCTCCTATATCCATTTTGGCTAGTTCGTACAATATCAGTTGCCTATTGGCAATATCAAATGCAGCTTTTAGGTCAAGAAATGTGGTGTATCTGTGCCTTTCATCACCATGCACAGTTAGGAATGTGGTGATGCAATTATGTACACCTTTACCATGGGTGAAGCCATTTATGTTAGGAGACATGTGTTCTCTGATTCTATATAAGAGTCTGCCAAGAACCATCCTCTCAAAGGTTTTACACAGGCAGCTGGTTAGTGATATGGGACGAAAGGCATCAGGCTGTCCTGGTTTCGGTATTGGTACAACAATACTGCTGGTCCATGATGTGGGTAGTTGGCCCTCGGCATGACTCATATTGTACAATACCAACAATGGATTGCCTGGCACGCGCCTTAGTAGTCTAATGATGTTGTAGGTGACCCCGTCCTCTCCAGGGGAAGTAGACCTACCCCTGGCGAGGGCGGCGTAAAGCTCCCACTCAGTATATGGAACATCACACTCATCGTGCTGTTTGCCCAGCATAAAGTTAATAAGATTACTTCTCTCTACAGACTTCGCATCAAGGAGTCCCCGAGTCCTAGCTGGTAACATGTCATAGCTCGACACATGAGCCCACTTTGTTATTAGCTCATTCGACTTTTGCAGAGGGTTTGGATGGGAGACGTGTCTTCTGTTTTTACCTCTGATTATGTTTATGTCTTTCCAGGCTTTGCTGAGGGATGTGTGTTGGTTCAGGCTGTTGACATATGTCTCCCATGCATTTTGTCTGAGTTCGTTTACACGTTCCCTGACAGCAGCAAGGGAAGCTTGATACAATTGTAACATTTGAGGTGTTCTAAATTGTCTGTAACCCTTACCCACCCTCCTGACCCTAGCCCTGAGTTTTTTCAGCTCAGGGTCATTATAGCACTGCTGTTGCCTGTTCCCATTATGCTGACCACGTTTTCTCCTTTTTTTGGTGGAGGCATTGTTGGTGAAGTATACATAAGTTCTATCTATCAGATCGTCATGGAAACTTTGGTAATTGTCAGGCTTGTAGTCCTTGTACCAGTCATGGATGAAGTCTATGAACTGGCTTTCATGTTCTTGCTTGACTGTGATTCTACGTCTGTTGAGTTTACCACCAGTGGGGGTGTCATTGGCTACATGTATACTAGCTTGGATTGGGCTGTGGTCAGACATAAGATCAGTGACAACATCAGAGCTATGAGTTGTGTATGATAGATTAAAGCCAATACATTTGTCTAGACCCCCGCCATAGATGTGTGTTGGTTCATTATTACCTATAATTTGAACATCTTCATATGCGCTGAGAAGTGAGATAAGTCTCCTACCATTGGTGCTAGTGGTGGAGTCACCTAATTTCTTGTGTCTAGTATTCAAGTCACCCATTAGGACAGTGGGCTCAGTGTGTAAAAAGTCTGGGAGATCTGTGTACTGAAGCTGATCTGAGGGAGCATAGGCGTTTAGCACGTTGAGTGTGGAGTTGCCCAGGTGGATAGTGATCCCATGGTACTGAAGGTTGGTAGTCTTTTTGGATACAAGAGGTACCTGCGGGAGTGACTTCTTAACATACATCAAACATGTGTGAGTAGAACTAGGATCATAATACACATAATGGGGCAGACTGGGTGGGGGCTTACCATTAGGTGTGAGACACTCCTGCAGACACACAATATCGATGTCCTCAGTCACAACTTTGTGGTGTAGGTCAGGGTATCGTTTTCTAAGGGATGAGATGTTCCAACTCATCACCTTCACCGCTCTGTATCTTTGTCTGGTATTAACACTGGCCATTATGAAATGTATTTGGAATTTTGTCTGGTATTAACACTGGCCATTATGAAATGTATTTGGAAAGAAGCAAAAGGCACTGTATGATACTGTTCTTTTCTGCGCTGCCTGTCCCTTCGGCAGGCAGTAGGCCAGTTAACCTTTTGGAAACATTTCTGGAGCATGTACGGCTCAACAATTGTTGTATTTCAGTGGCAGACAATAACTCACTTTGGTTACACTCGACATCACCACCATTTTCTGTTTGTGCTTGTTCATCTTCACTGACCATGTCCACAGAGGCATCAGTAGAACTGTTACCAGTATCACTATTTTCCTCTGCGTGGACACTAGTTCCTGGTGGGTCTTGAGTTTCCACATCTGGTACTGACATCTGAATGTCTTCAGTTTGACTGTAATTTTTCCGAAGTTGCTGCACTGTGTTGGTGGTGTTTTTTTCCTTTAGTGTATCACAGAGGCTCTTAAACATTTCAGTTTGAGCTTGAGCTGTAACCTGAGCTTTGAGTTCTTTAATTTCATTTTTCACATCATTGATCTCTTCACGATATGCATGGAGTGTGTTGGCAGCTACCTGTTGTGTCGGTACGTCTGTGTTGCCCCATGCTGATCTTTCGATGACTGCTGGTGATGATCCTGGAGCTTTGGTGGGGAGGGCAGGCCAGGGGTTGGCCGTAGGGAGTACCCTAGCAGCATTAGTGTTTCTTGAGACCTGCCTGGGTGGCGGGTCTGGGCGCTGAAGGGGTGTAGGAGCTCTAGAACAGTTAGGGTGCCATACAGGAACTCCAACTGTTTTGCAGTTAATACACTTTTGTTGGATGACACCCCCTTGAGCAACTGTATCTCTGCAAACCTGTGTTGCATGTTGCCTTGAGCAGAGACCACACCACGGCTTAGTCGAGGGGCATAACCGGGCCACATGGCCCCAGTGCTGACAGTTGTAACACCTCCGGTTAGGGGGCTGATAGAGAGTTACCTTCAGAGTCCGATAGGCACCACGGACTCGAATGGTCCTGGGTGGGTCTTCCGAGCCAACCCAGTCTGCAATGACTGCATTCTTGCCCCTGAGTCGCTTCGTCCTTCTGATGTAGGGATGGGCTTCTAGTAGTGTAGGGGTCTGGTACTGGTCGAGCCCAATGATTATTATGGTCTTCTTGCTCGATGGTTGGGATGATTGTTCCATGGTTATTCCCCTTATGCTATTGGTGAGGAGACCCTGTATGACTGCTGGGTCGTTTCTAATCAGAACATGATCTTGTGTACCGACTCTGAACTGAAACTCAGCCTCAGGATATTTGTCTTCCGCATCGTTCAGCCAGAGATACTTGTCTTCAGGTGATGTGCCTCCAGGGAAGTACAATCTTACTCTCTTGGGGGGTTGTGGTTGTAGTTGATTGTCTCTGAGTCTTTCTGCCTTTTCGGCCTTCCGCTTGTTCCTGGACTGAACTAGATGAAAGCCATCTTCTCCGTTGGTGTCAAGGTCAACACCACAGTCGCCTGGCTCACTTAGTGCATCAGGAGAGTTAACGCGAGCAGCTGTGTCTCCAGTCAACTCAGACATGGTGGAGTTACAGGGCTCGACTTATATGCCTACGTCAGAGGGCCGAGGACTGCTTGGCACTCCTAGGAAGTCAGCGGTGTGGGGGGCTATGTGTGGGTGTGTGTGTGTGCGATTTTTTTTATATATTGTGTGATCAATCTTCCAAGTGTGTCGAGATCAAATACAAATTCAGCTTGAAGGGGGGGGGGGGGTGGAGGAGGGAGGGCGTAAGGGCGGGCGTGAATGAGGGCGTAAGGGAGGATGGTTACCTTCTAAAGCCACGACTAAACACGCCTAAATATCTTCATTGGTGTGTTTGTGTGAGGCTCTCGGGCTGTAGATCATTTCAAGTCCTTTCATAACCACTATATATACTGTATATCCTATGAATGGCCTGACACGCACACACACACACACACTCTCTCTCTCTCTCTCTCTCTCTCTCTCTCTCTCTCTCTCTCTCTCTCTCTTGCTAAAGGCTGCTGGAAACTGAACTAGTACGGCAAAAAATTCTATCAAATAAGAGTTTTGGTCGCAATGATAAATTTAAAATATTGAACGTGTTTATTTTTCGATTTTTTTCCTGAATTTTTTGTTATTTTTGCATATAACTTCCTCTCATTGCTATGTTATCCTATTCGTGCCGGAAACTTATATAAGATTGATATAAAGACTTATTTTTCATATAGTTGAAAGCATTATTATCTAGATATATTACTTATAGTTTATGGATTAATTAAGGACAATAATGCTATAGTCTAAGATTATAAGATGGTAAATATATTTGACTCTGAAAAGACTTAAGAGTGACTGTATATAGTTAAGTCTTATTTGTAATAGGCTTGAGAAAGGTAATTAAGACTCTTGGTTGATTGTATGTAGATAAGTCATAATGATAAATAAAGACTTAAGATGAATTAAGTCTCGTAGGTCACTGTACAAAGATAAGAGATATATTACTAAAAGACTCGGAGAAAGTAATAAAGACTCTTGGGTAACTTTGGCAATGGTTATGGTCCACTGTGAGTCTACTGTAAACCATGACGTAGGTGACCATTTTTTTCAATATTTTAGGGACCACATTGTATACCTTTATATACCCCCCCAACCCATCCCCCCCAACCCATCCCCCCCAACCCATCCCCCAAACACATGAAATAAACAAAAGAATCGATACAAGCTTTTTGGACTTTTATTCGTACACAATTAATCAACATACACGTAACTAATTTTGGATAATGTGTTCGACCTTTAGTAAGTTGAGTCCCCCTTTTGAGACGTACTGTAGGGGGGAGGAGACTTAGTGTTGAGTGAAAGGTTTATATTTGTCTTGTGTAGCACTGTAGGAATTTCCGATGTGTAGAATTATATATACGGTATGAGGGTGTACAGAGATAGAATGAGGGTGGACAGAGATAGTATGAGGGTGGACAGAGATAGTATGAGGGTGGACAGAGATAGCATGAGGGTGGACAGAGATAGTATGAGGGTGGACAGAGATAGTATGAGGGTGGACAGAGATAGCATGAGGGTGGACAGAGATAGCATGAGGGTGGACAGAGACAGCATGAGGGTGGACAGAGATAGCATGAGGGTGGACAGAGATAGCATGAGGGTGGACAGAGATAGTATGAGGGTGTACAGAGATAGTATGAGGGTGGACAGAGATAGCATGAGGGTGGACAGAGACAGCATGAGGGTGGACAGAGACAGAATGAGGGTGGACAGAGATAGCATGAGGGTGGACAGAGATAGCATGAGGGTGGACAGAGGAAACATGACTTATCAGCGTAGTTAGATCCACAAACTCAAGTATATTTCAGTGTGTGTGTGTGTGTGTGTGTGTGTGTGTGTGTGTGTTTGTTTAACCTCACACACCTGTTCAATTACTTTCAAACAAGCTGTAGCACATATACCTGCCTGACCTACCTTCACCTACTCCCGTCATTCAGGTCAGTTCCCATGTGACACCTGGTCTAGTGCTCCTTTCTTCCTGACCTCCACCACTCACATGGCATTATTATCTTTTCCCTCCTTCCCTCCCTCCATCACTAAAAGTCAGCACCACTCTTCGCGCTTGTCTCATAACAAACCAAGGCTCTGACCTCTAAATGTCACCAGTAGTGCGTGTCTGCTTGAGTGAGTGCGTGTGTGCCTGCGTGCGCGCGTTTAGGAAGAAAGATTGGAAAAGGAGGGAAGATTGAGGAAGATTTGTCTCAATACATCAGAGAGAAACATCCATTGAGAGGAGAATTAAAAGTAGTGAAGATCAATCGGAACGTGTTTCCTTGACTGTCATTAATGATTTCTCCTTCTGACACTTCCATTGATTTTTTTTCTTTTCATTTGTGCAAAATTATAGTTGACGAGGAAGAAACCTTCAAGCTAAAACACTGAAGGTTGAGAATTTCTGCCAACTGCTTAGTGGACAACTATACACTGACATGCAACTCACATTCCTTCGCTCGACAGATAAGCTGAGGCACTGAACAGGATAGCGTCTCTCTTTTCTCTTCTTTCTCTCCTTTATCTTTCTGTCTCCACCTCTCTCTCTCTCTCTCATATTTCACCGATGGATCTTAGCAATTTTAGAAATATTAGACCAGTTTGGCTCCCGGGACATCAAGAGGCTGACACAAGTGATACATAACGGTAATCATTTCAGCTTCCTTGTACTAGACCGCCTTCATGTGCTACAGCAAAGAGCGCGGTAAAGGTTCGTTCCCTGGAAGAGACGCTCGTATAATATCCCACCAGCTGATTACCGTCCTCAGAGGCGTGGCTTGACACTATCTGGAAGCTTTTTGAAGTTATCTGGCCTGGGAAGGATCTAAGTTCTCTCGGTGTTGGACATTGAGAGTGATGATGATGACGGTATTGTCGACTCACTCTTGTAATATGCTTGTAACTCGGAGGCTGAAGCACAGTTGAGGCCACCATCACCGACCCGATGGGATGTGTGTGTGTGTGTAATAGTAATAATAATAATAATAATAATAATAATAATAATTAACGGTTTATTAAGATAACATGGCAGCCCGAAGGCTGAAAATATACAATGAACAGTTATAAGTTACATATGGTGAAATCGGGGGGTGGGTCACTTGATTGACAAAAGTTTTCAGTACAGAAACATTAAAACATAGAGTCAACATATAGATTAACTGTAGATCTGGTACTGTGGGAGCTGGTCTGTAGACATTCTTATGACCTGATGTCGGAGCCAACAAAGTCCTTCCCACTGTCTTGATGGCCGTTGTACCTGGCTGCTAAGCCGCTACCTCACTACAGCTGCAGATGCACACAGGATGTTGGCTCTTGTTCCCCATGTGATGTAGTTAGGAATTCATAGTTCCTCACCTGGGTGGAGTAGGGAGTCCTCATTTCTCTCCTGATGTAGTTTGGAGTCTTTCTTGGCTTCTCATCCAGTGTTGGTGGTGGCGAGTGTACCGCGGGTTGCGAGCGTCTTGTCAACATTGACCACTAAGCACTGATTGTCACTCTAACAGTTGTTTTTTTCTTTCGAGTTGAAATTGTCACTTTAATATATCACTTGTGGGTTGATCATCATTCTTTGTACTGTTGGTGGGAGGATGTTGATAAATCCAGATGGGGAGGAGGAGATGGGGAAGGGAAGGCCTGACAAGCCAGGCTGGCAGCTGTGTGTGTGTGCTAGACACCTACGATCCCATCTTACCACCGTCGCTTTTGTTCACATTTTATGTTGATCATTAAAGATGCAAATTAGGTCCTCACAGCCATCACCGTTGCCAACTATTACAGCTTAGCTTAACCCGTTATCAGAAGATGTTTTTGTAGCTGCCCTTTTCCCTCCCTCCCTACCTCTCTCTCCCTTCCTGCCTCTCTCTTCCTGCCTCCCTCACTCTCCCTCTCTCTCCATCCCCCACTGCTTCCTTCAAACTCACTCCCTGTCTAACAAATCTGCTAACGTTTTTTAGGAAAGTCTTCGAGGTAGTAGATAATGACGAAAATTACGATATTATTTGCTTAGACTTTAGCAAAGCATTTGACAGAGTACCGCATCAGAGGCTTCTGAGAAAAATTAAGGCTCATGGTATCGAGGGGAAAGTTTTAAATTGGATAAAATCATGGCTCACCGATAGAACGCAGAGGGTCAGCGTAGATGGTGTTAAATCTGAGTGGGGTCGTGCAACCAGTGGGGTTCCCCAGGGGTCAGTACTAGGCCCACTCTTGTTCATAATCTACATAAACGATCTAGATACTGGGATCAGCAGTGACATAAGCAAGTTTGCGGATGACACCAAAATAGGGCGGCAAATTAATTCAGGGCAGGATGCAAATGCATTACAGGAGGATCTAAATAAACTGCAGGGGTGGTCTGAAAAATGGCAAATGAAATTCAACACCAGCAAGTGCAGCGTACTTAATATTGGAAGAACAAATACTTATAATGTATACAGCCTTAACAACATCAACCTAGAGAAGTCGACTTGTGAAAGAGACCTAGGGGTACTTGTAAGCCCGGACCTACGGCCTAGAAAACAGTGCGTTAATGTTCGAAATAAGGCAAACAGAGTATTGGGTTTTATATCTAGAAGTGTAAGTAACAAGAGTGCAAAGGTCTTATTGCAACTATATCTTGCGCTAGTCAGGCCGCACCTCGGTTATGCGGTTCAGTTCTGGTGCCCCTATTATAGAATGGATATAAATTCACTAGAGCCGGTGCAGCGAAGAATGACAAAAATGATTCCGGGACTTAGAAACCTTCCATATCAGGATAGGTTAAAGAAACTAAACTTACATTTCCTAGAAAGACGAAGAGTGCGGGGAGATATGATAGAAGAATTTAAGTGGGTGAAAGGAATCAATAAAGGGGATATAGATAAAGTCTTATAATATCCGAGCAGGATAGGACTCGGAGCAACGGATTCAAGTTGGATAAGTTTAGGTTTAGGAGGGAGATAGGAAGAAACTGGTTCACAAATAGGGTGGTGGACGAGTGGAACAAGCTTATCAACTTTGTAGTAAGTGCGGGAACTCTGGAAAGTTTCAAAAGGAGGCTAGATAGATTCATGGATGATAGAGAGTGGTAGTAACTCTCGACAGGAGCTGCCATGCACTGGCCAACCGGCCTATTGCAGACTCCTTATTTTCTTATGTTCTTATGTTCTAACTCCTTCTCCCTCACTCCCTTACTACCTCCTTCCTTCTCCCTCACTGCCTATTTTTTCCTCTCACTCCCTCCCTACTTCCCTCCCTCACTCACTCCTTCCCTCCCTCACCCTCTTCCCATCCTCACTCCTTCCCTCCCTCACTCCTTCCCTCCCTCACCCTCACTTGGTCTAGGTGAATCGCGTCAGGTACACCTCCCCCTCACTGGTCTGAACCTCTCACTCGGCTCTTCTCTAAGTAAACCAATTAAGTGGACGTCTCACTCTCTTGTGTGGCCTTATTGTTGTTACTGTGGCCTTATTTTGTTGTTACTGTGGCTTTATTGTTGTTACTGTGGCCTTATTGTTCGACTGTGGCCTTATTGTTGTTCTACTGTGGCCTTATTGTTGTTACTGTGGCCTTATTGTTGTTCTACTGTGGCCTTATTGTTGTTACTGTGGCCTTATTGTTGTTACTGTGGCTTTATTGTTGTTACTGTGGCTTTATTGTTGTTACTGTGGCTTTATTGTTGTTACTGTGGCCTTATTGTTGTTACTGTGGCCTTATTGTTGTTACTGTGGCCTTATTGTTGTTACTGTGGCCTTATTGTTATTACTGTGGCCTTATTGTTATTACTGTGGCCTTATTGTTGTTACTGTGGCCTTATTGTTGTTACTGTGGCCTTATTGTTGTTACTGTGGCCTTATTGTTGTTACTGTGGCCTTATTGTTGTTACTGTGGCCTTATTGTTGTTACTGTGGCCTTATTGTTGTTACTGTGGCCTTATTGTTGTTACTGTGGCCTTATTGTTGTTACTGTGGCCTTATTGTTGTTACTGTGGCTTTATTGTTGTTACTGTGGCCTTATTGTTGTTACTGTGGCTTTATTGTTGTTACTGTGGCCTTATTGTTGTTACTGTGGCCTTATTGTTGTTACTGTGGCCTTATTGTTGTTACTGTGGCCTTATTGTTGTTACTGTGGCCTTATTGTTGTTACTGTGGCCTTATTGTTGTTACTGTGGCTTTATTGTTGTTACTGTGGCCTTATTGTTGTTACTGTGGCTTTATTGTTGTTACTGTGGCCTTATTGTTGTTACTGTGGCCTTATTGTTGCTACTGTGGCCTTATTGTTGTTACTGTGGCCTTATTGTTGTTACTGTGGCCTTATTGTTGTTACTGTGGCCTTATTGTTGTTGCTGTGGCCTTATTGTTGTTACTGTGGCCTTATTGTTGTTACTGTGGCCTTATTGTTGTTACTGTGGCTTTATTGTTGTTACTGTGGCCTTATTGTTGTTACTGTGGCCTTATTGTTGTTACTGTGGCTTTATTGTTGTTACTGTGGCTTTATTGTTGTTCTACTGTGGCCTTATTGTTGTTACTGTTGCCTTATTGTTGTTACTGTGGCCTTATTGTTGTTCTACTGTGGCCTTCTTGTTATTACTGTGGCCTTATTGTTGTTACTGTGGCCTTATTGTTGTTACTGTGGCCTTATTGTTGTTACTGTGGCCTTATTGTTATTACTGTGGCCTTATTGTTGTTACTGTGGCCTTCTTGTTGTTCTACTGTGGCCTTCTTGTTCTACTGTGGCCTTATTGTTCGACTGTTGCCAGATTGTTGTTACTGTGGCCTTATTGTTATTCTACTGTGGCCTTATTGTTCGACTGTTGCCTTATTGTTGTTCTACTGTGGCCTTATTGTTATTACTGTGGCCTTATTGCTATTACCGTGGCCTTACCTTGGCACTGTGGGTGGGTATGAACTGAACTGATTCTTTAGCACTATCCTAACACATACACACCGGAACTCATTACCGTATGAGTATATACTGACTACTAGAGATTAATGGTCAGCCACTTAATAAATAAACACCATTATATATAGTAACAGCCAGTGTGTTTTATGACGACACACACGCACACACGCACACACACTATCAAGTCCTCTGATATCCGGTCCTTGAGTGTGGACAGGTCGGGGATTAACACTGCCTTTACGTGAGAGGGAAGTAATAATGTGTGTGTGTATGGGGATGTAAGAGGAGGCTACACACACACACACACACACACACACGAGTGAGTGGGTGGGAAATGGGCCGTATTTGAAGCTTACACATACATATATGGGTGGGTGGGTGGGGTACAGGGTGTAACAGGTTCCGAAACTCTGGCAGATCTTTTTTATTTGGGTGGAGGGTGTGGTTGGAGGTGGGTGTGGGTGGAGGTGATACTGTGTGCTTGTCTTAACTAGCATATTGCATCATGAACTATGTAATTACCACATTGAATCGAGAGTTTCTTGGAGACATCCTAGCATTCTATCCTAAATTTGCTCGTCCACACTGCTTAGTCCTCGATTATAACACTAATGAATTATGACCAACTCTATTATCAGCTTCTGTGTATGAACCTTTGTCCTGTGTGGCAGTGAACAGTGACTAGCACCCTCGATGTGAAGACCTGACTAAACTACTCATATTAGGACAAAGTTGTATCTCTCTCTCTCTCTCTCTCTCTCTCTCTCTCTCTCTCTGGTACTAAAGCTATACATCTAAAACAATATAGTATTTTTTTGTACCTCAGTTCAGACACAGATGAAGCTCTACATTTTATCACCTTGAATGCGTTTTAGTGCCTCGTTTACTGTTTTTGTTTTTGGTTTGTACATTATCTTTACTGACTGTTGTTGTTGTGTTTGTTTGTTTGTTTCGTCTCGTTTTACCTGCCTTTTCCTCATTCGTCTTAAGTCCGAAGGCTGATGAGGGCGAGAGGATATTTTTGTTTATATTAAATTGTCTGTCTGTCTCGTATTTTTGTCTGGGGGGGGGGGGGGTGTTAGTGCCAGAGGTGATGGGTAAGGGAGTGAGGAAGGATAGTGGTTGGGGTGAGGGGATGTGAAGGTTAATGGGGGAGTGTTGGTGAGGGAAAAGTGTAGTTTAGGATGTGGTGAAGGGTGGCGGGAGAGAGAAGCAGTTTGGGGGTGTGGTGGGAGGTGATGGGGAGAGGAGCAGTTGGGGGTCTGGTGGGAGGTGATGGGGAGAGGAGCAGTTGGAGGTGTGGTGAGAGGTGATGGGGAGAGGAACAGTTGGGGGTGTGGTGAGAGGTGATGGGGAGAGGAACAGTTGGGGGTGTGGTGAGAGGTGATGGGGAGAGGAGCAGTTGGGGTGTGGTGGGAGGTGATGGGGAGAGGAGCAGTTGGGGGTGTGGTGGGAGGTGATGGGGAGAGGAGCAGTTGGGGGTGTAGTAGGAGGTGATGGGGAGAGAAGCATTTGGGGGTGTGGTGGGAGGTGATGGGGAGAGGAGCAGTTGGGGGTGTGGTGGGAGGTGATGGGGAGAGGAGCAGTTGGAGGTGTGGTGAGAGGTGATGGGGAGAGGAACAGTTGGGGGTGTGGTGAGAGGTGATGGGGAGAGGAACAGTTGGGGGTGTGGTGAGAGGTGATGGGGAGAGGAGCAGTTGGGGTGTGGTGGGAGGTGATGGGGAGAGGAGCAGTTGGGGGTGTGGTGGGAGGTGATGGGGAGAGGAGCAGTTGGGGGTGTGGTGGGAGGTGATGGGGAGAGAAGCATTTGGGGGTGTGGTGGGAGGTGATGGGGAGAGGAGCAGTTGGGGGTGTGGTGGGAGGTGATGGGGAGAGGAGCAGTTGGGGGTGTGGTGGGAGGTGACGGGGAGAGAAGCATTTGGGGATGTGGTGGGGAGAGAAGCAGTTGGGGTTGTGGTGGGGAGAGAAGCAGTTGGGGGTGTGGTGGGAGGTGATGGGGAGAGGAGCAGTTGGGGGTGTGGTGGGAGGTGATGGGGAGAGGAGCAGTTGGGGGTGTGGTGGGAGGTGACGGGGAGAGAAGCATTTGGGGTTGTGGTGGGGAGAGAAGCAGTTGGGGTGTGGTGGGAGGTGATGGGGAGAGAAGCATTTGGGGATGTGGTGGGGAGAGAAGCAGTTGGGGGTGTGGCGAGGGGTGGTGGTGGTGGGGGGGGGGGTAGCGAGGTGTGTACAGCTTAAAGCTGGGGTGGTCAAGGTGTTGCTGCCGCCTGCCTCACTTTGATGCTGCCTCCACACCGCCCACCACCACTACTACCAGCACTACCACCAGCATAACCTCTACCAATATCATCATCACCATTACCACCATCATCACCACTACCATTACCACGACTACCGCATCTACCACCACTACATCTACCTTCACCACCACCACAGTACCATTACAATCACCACTATCATCATTAAATTTACAACCACCACTTCCTCACCATCCCCCCCTCTACCTCACTATCCCTCGCTCCCTCTCACCATCTCTCCCTCTCCCTCACTATCCCCCTCTCCATCATCTCACTATCTCACACCACCACTTCCTCTCTCACCACCCCTCTCTCTCCCCTCACCATACCTGCCTCTCCCTCACCACTCCTCTCCCTCACCACCTATCCCTCTCCTTCACAGCCCCTCCCCCTCCCTCATTACCCTTCATTACCTCTCACTTCACAGTCATTGGTTCCGCCCCTCCTCGCTTGTCCCAATAAAACTCTTTATCGTTCTTACCTATACCTGAACGTGCCCTTTACCTGAACGTGCCCTTTATCTGAACGTGCCCTTTATCTGAACGTGCCCTTTATCTGAACGTGCCCTTTATCTGAACGTGCCCTTTATCTGAACGTGAGTTATAGGAGGGTGCCATTTAAGCTAATCAACCATTTTTCAGATGGTGCCAATTATCCGACTGGGTCGTTTATCCCAGTGTGCTATTATCCTGAGTCGCCTCCTCTGTCCCGGCCTATTGACAAGCTCCCATTATACGGAGGTCATATCGTTTATCCGTTAGAATCGGTCCCTTTATCCGTAGGTCATAGGGCGGGTTGTTTGTCCCTCCGGCTCATCCCGATTACGCAGACTTCAGCTTTATCCGAACATCCCGTTTAATGAATACATATCGGCCACCATTTTCCCCAAATCCTTCCACGAGTCCCGATTATCCGAAATACGACCCAGGTTTAACTGGATAACCCCATAATCCCATTGTCCCGATTATCCAAAATATGACCCTTACCGATACACCTTACTTCCTCCCGGGAGAGGAGGTGGGGGAGGGGTCGATAAGGGATGGAGGGGGAGAGAAGGGGGATGAGGGATGGAGGGGGAGAGAAGGGGGAGAGAAGGAGGGATGAAGGGGAAGAGAAGGGGGATGAGAGATGGAGGGGAAGAGAAGGGGGAGATGAGGGCTAGAGTTAAATAAGGGTTTAGGAATGGTTGAGTCTCCCCCTATGATTATGTTGACGTTATTGTTTTGATGTAAATATTTCATGTTGAGCCGCGTTTGTATATCACATTAAGAGG